>JAMYXO010007610.1:0-11906 GCA_033310375.1 Conus canariensis
TGTTATCTCCTCTCTCCTCTTCTCTCCTCTCTCTCCTCTCTCTCACCACACAACACACACACACAAACAAACACACACTTTACAAAACACACACACACACTAAAAACCCCACATACATACAGATTCACTCACTCATAAACTTTTTCCCTTATGCCCCCAAACTAAATTTGTTTAAATTACTTCATATAAAAAAGAGGGTTTCCCCTGAAGAACAAAACCATACAAAAAAAAATTAAGCAAGAGAGGGGAGAGAGAGGGGAGAGAGGAGAGAGAGAGAGAGGTCCTTTTCCAAATCGGGAAAATTCAAGCCCGGTTCTTCAAAAAAAATGGTCTTAAAAAGGCACCCAAATCTAAACATTTTCCCCCAAAAAGTTTTTTTTCATGTTCGTTAAAAAGAAAAAAAAAAAAAATAAAAAAAATGTGTAAAAGGGCCTGCGTGAAAAAAAGAAAAGGGCTGGGTTTTAATAAGTAAAAGCTAAAATTTTGATGAAAAAAAAAATGATGATGATGATGATGATGATGTATGTGATGATGATGTTGATGATAATGAAAGATGATGATTAACAGCAACAATAAAAAATATCAAAAAAAAAAAAACAA
The DNA here is from genome assembly GCA_033310375.1 of Conus canariensis. Taxonomy (NCBI): domain Eukaryota; kingdom Metazoa; phylum Mollusca; class Gastropoda; order Neogastropoda; family Conidae; genus Conus; species Conus canariensis. Next base: position 601 of record JAMYXO010007610.1, read on the forward strand.
TGATAATAATAAAAAACAATAAAAAAATAAAAAATTAATAAAAAACAACAATAATAATGAAAATTTAATTAAAATTTAATAATAGAACGGGGAAATGAAAAAATGATGGTGTCAGACCCCATTCCCAAAAGTGGGACGTTTAAAAAATGGCGTAAATTTTGGCAGGTTCGGGCCCCTATGTAAAAAAGGCTGCAGCTGTCTCTCCATTTTTCAGTTAAAAAGCCCGAGGGGGACCCCAAAATTTAACCAGGGGCCATGGGCTAAAATGTTTTCCCTCCCCCTTCTATATAAACTTCTGAGGCAAGAGCTTTTCCTGTGTTTTTCCCGGCCCGGAAACCCCTTTACTAGAAAAAAACCCTTCGAAGGGGGTTTTTAAACCGGGGTTTTCCGTGTGTGAACGCCCCCGGCATATCTTGAAACACACGTAAAATCCCATCACCAATTTCGGAAGAGGGGGCCCAGTTTTGGCCGTTGGTATGGATGCCACATTAAAAAATAGCATGCACCCTGCGTAAAAAAGGGAAACAAAACAAAAGGAAGAAAGGAAATGAGGGGAACAATATTAAAACGATATTTGACTGGATGACACGGGAAAAACCGACTGAATAAAGCGCCAGCTGGCAGCTCGCCCAGTTGGCACTACCCAGAAAAGGCACCTGTTTTTGGAAACAAGTGGGATTGTAAAGCGCTTAGAGCTTGGTCTCTAGCCGAGAATAGGGGGGGGGAAAAAAAAGTTTTTCATAAAAAATAATAATAAAAATGATAAAAACAGAAAACAACAACAATGTTTAAAAATTAAAAATAACTTCCGATGCGCCGGTTTGGTGATTTTCGGGGGGGCCCGGGAAAAGGGGAAGGGAGGGGGAGGGAAAAGAGGGGGGGGGGTTTATTGTTTTTCCTTTCCCCGTCCCTTTTTTTTATTCGATTTATTTTTCCAAACTTTGGTCGCGCCTCCCCCTGTGGGTGTGTGGATGTAAATAAACTTTTAATTTTAAAATTTCTTTCGCAAGAAAGATTTGACTTTAAAACCAAAACCCGGCACCTTTTTTAAAAATTTTTAATTAACCTCTAGTTGTTCTTTTTCACAACGTTTTTCATGTTTTTGGGAAAACTTTGATCTGTTTTTTTTTTTTCCCAGAGTATCTGTATACACAAAAAAGGGAAGCACTCATAAAGTTGATTAGGGGTTTTAGGGATAGGGTATGGGGGAGGAAAATAAGGGTCCCAAGTTTAAAATTTTTTTTTAAAAAACAACTAAAAAAAAATCTTTTTGCGGATTCAAGGATATTTTGACTTAAAAAAGATTTACGAAATTTAAAAACTGTAAAGGAAATCAAAAAAGAGCAGGGTTTTTGATTTTTAAAAACCTGAACTGCCCGAAAAGAATGACAGAAAGGTCATTATTCACTTTCAAACAGACCCATAAGAAAAGGGGAAGCTTTTTTGGGTAATTTCCCCCTGCGTTTCCGGCTGTCCAAAGTTGATTCCCCATTCGGTCGTTGGTCAACAAATTTTTGAGCAGGGCCCCCGGGAAACAAGGTAATAAATTTTCCTCTATAAAAGTAAAGGGCTACTCGTAACCCCTCATCGTGAGAAAGTTTTTCCTTTTCCTCTTTTTCCCCCTTCCCCCAACCTCCTCCTCCCCCTCTTCTTCCCCTCCTGCTTTCTCTTCCGCCATAGGAAAACAGAAACCCCAAATTGACTTTTGTGCAAAAAGCATAGAAATTTATTCAGAGGGGGAAAATTCTGCGAAATTAAAACCCAGGAAGGGGCCCTTTGGCCCCCTTTTATTTTATTTTCTCTTCCCTTTTTTCCTTCTTCTTCTTCTTTTCTTCTTTTTCTTCTTCTAACTCCCACTACACTACTTTTGTTTTTTGTTATTTCATTTATTATTACCATTATTGTTATCATTTTTAAATTACTATTTTTGGATTATTCCTGTTGGTTTTCTTGTTTTTCATAAAGCATCATCAGCGTCACTTCATCATCATTTCTTCTTTTTTGTTTTTTCCCCCCCTCTTTTTCCTCCTCCCCCCCCCCTTCTCTTTCCCCCTCTCCCCCCCCCTCCTCCTCCTCCTTTTTGCTTCTTCTTACTTCTATTATTTTAAATTTTAAACACAACCCGCACCCCCGAGAGGGTGGTGTTAATTTGGGGAATTTATTTAAACACCGTAGATTTTTTTTTTTTTTTGTCCCCGTGTTATGGTTTTTCTTCATGTTTTCTCTCTGAATGTGCTTTTCGGGCGTCCCAAAATTTTTTTTCTCTTTTTTTTTTTCCCCTCATTATGCATTTGGGATCGTATTTGTTCGTTGCTTGCTTTCAGGGCTAGTAGGGCTGGGACTAAGGGAAATGCATTCTGTCCAATTTTGTCTGTCCCCGTCTGTTCCCTTTTGTCTGCCCGTCCCGTCGTCTCTCTCTCTCTCCCCCCCCTCTTCCTCTCTCTCTTTTCCCCCTCCGTCCGTCGGCTGCTGGGGCTTTGCCTTTTCCGGGCTGTCTCCTCTTCCCTTTTCTCCCCCTCTCTCTCTCTCTCCCCTCTCTCCCCTCTCTCTCTCTCTCTTTCTCTTTTTGAAAGACAAAAAAAAAACAAAAAAGACAAAAAAAACCCAAAAAAAAACCCGAAACAAGCAGAAGAAAATTGGGGGGAAAGGGAGGGGTGATAGACTGTAAAAAGGGTTTAAAATGATAGAGGGGGAAATATTGGACCAGACGAAACCAAAAATGGTTTAACAAGCAAAACTACAAGGGAACCCCGCGCGTTTTTTAAAATTTTTAGTTTTCTGCAGGGAAAAACACATGAAAAAATTTTCATCAGATCCCCCAACATCTACTGTTCGTTATGCCCCCTTAAGGGTTTTCTTGTTGTTAAAAACTTTCCCAGGGGCATTTCCTTCCCTCGCCACCAAATGAAACATATTCCCTTTTAAATGTTTTGGGGCCGTATGATGTGGGGGACAAACATTTTATAGCAGATTCCATGAAAATCTTGTTGAAAAATGTTCCGGGTGATTGGGGATCCCTTTTAAAATTTTTGAAAGGGGATTAATATTTTTTTATCGGATCTGGATTTTTTCGGGAAAAAAAATTTCTAAAAAAAATTTCGTTGGGTTTTTAGAAGATTTTATTTTAAAAAGTTGTGGGGAAAGGAAAGATTTTTTTGAGTTGATTTTAAAAGTTTTGGGGGACAAACCCCGATTTGACCCCCTTTGGGGGTCGGGCTGGGGTATAAAACCCAAAAATTTCCTTACCTTACAATTTTTTCCCGCCCGCTTAATTTTGTTTTTCCTTGTTTCACTCCACGCCTGCCCCGTCAGTCAAAATTTCCAACACACACACACACAAAACCCCACAAACACACACCCACACACACACACACACAACACAACACACTCCACACACACACACCACACACCCCACACACACACACACAACACACATCACTCCTTTACTCACTTTACTCACTTTTCCCCCACCAAAACACACACCCCACACCCACACACACACACACAAAACACACTACAAGGTTGAGACTAAAAAGGTTTCGCACTCTTACTTTCCTTTACCCCTTTTTTTTAACACTAAAGGGTTTTTTTCTTCCTTTGTGGAGTTTTAACATTTCAAAAATTAACTTTTTAATTATTTTAAGGAAAAAACAAAAAGGGATTAAAGCATTAACTTCAAAGGAAGGTCTTGGTTTTTGAATGACCACTTACAGCCTAAAAAAAAACAAAGTTTCATTAAGTATTGCGGAAATTTAAACCCCAAAGAATTTTCCAGACCCCAACAAAGTTATTAAACCACAAAATTCGGAACCCTGCGTTGGAGCCTTTACCAAAGGAGCGTAAACATTTAATGACCCTCTTTATTAAAATTAAATAATGGCAAAAATTAAACCCCCTTTCAAACGTTATTTTTCCCAACTAAAAAACATGAAAACCCCAAACACCAAGCCCACTGCCGAAAACCAACCAAGAAAAAACAAAAAACCAAAAAACCAAACTAAAAAAAAATGCATTAAACAAACCCCTTTTTTGGAGGGTTTTTGTTTCCAAATTAAAACCATCCCAACCCAAATTTCAAACACTTAAAAAATTTGAAGTTTCACATTTGCTTTAAAAATTCAATTACTTATTTCAAAATGTTAGATTTTTAATCAAATATAAAAATTTTATTTAAATTTAAAATTTTTCCTTTTTTTTTTATAAATAAATAAATTTTTTGTTTGGATAAAAAACAAAATATTAAACCTATTTTTTAAAACGGGCACTTCGTTTGAAAACCCCTAAAAAAACAAACTTTTTTTTTAAAAACAGTACCCCCCCCCCTTCTCCGTTTTTCCATTCTTTTCTTTATTGTGGGTTTGTTTTGTTTGTTTGAGTGTGGTTGTGGGTTTTTTTTTTTTGCTAATATAATGAAAAAATTCAATTTTTAAATATATTTAGTAAGTTAGAACTTGACATTAATTTTGAAACAGGGAAATACTTTCCCATTGCATTTAACTTTAAAAAATTTTAATTTTTGGAAAAAGAAAGTATTTAAGGGGAAAAGTGCATTTTTTCGTTTTTTAAATTTTCAAGTGCTACTTATGTAATAAAGACATCTTGAGAAAAGACATTTTACAAATATTAAACCGATTTTAATAGAATTTTTTTTTTAAAAAATTCTTCTTAAAAGGTACAATTTAAAATCAAAATTGGAAAAAAAAGGGAAATTAAACTTCATTTTAAAATGTCCGGGTTCCCATTTTTAAAAAAATAAAAAATAATAAACAGAAAGCGGCCCTTAAAATCAGGCTAAACAATTTAAATCAGCCCACATACCCCTTATTTTTTTTTTCCCTTTTAAAAAAAACTGGAAAATTTTTTGGCAAATACTTAAAAATAATTTAACAATCTTTCTTTTTAATTTTGCTTCCCCCTTCTTAAGGAAATTTAAAGCCTTGGGTAAATTTTTTTTACATTAATTTTAAAATTTTAAAAAACAATAGACCCCTTAGTTTTAACATTTTTGAAATAAACCTTTCAACTCAAAAATTCCAAACAAAAACTAATGGTTTAGGGAACCCTTTAAGAAAAGGGTGTAAATTAAGTTAAGTTTTATGCTTCCCGGGGAAATGGTTCTGCCAACTCATTATGAAACCCTGTTTTAAAAAAAAACCTTTTAATTTAATTGTGTATCCCCAACTTTTTGGAAAATTTTCCAATTTATTTAAAATTTTACTTGTGTTTTCTTTAAAATTTTATCTTGAGTCGCTTCCTTTTAGCATAATTGTATTGGGGAAATTTTTTCGCATTGTAAAATTTAAAATAAGGAAAAAAGTAAGTTCGGCCAATTTAAAAAAACTGTCCGTTTCCTGGCATATAAAGTGGTGCAACCGGGCCATTATGACTAGGGGAACCAAATACCCTTTTAAAATTTAAACAAAAAATTTGTTTTTTCTACAACTTTAGCAAACCCTCTTTTCCCTTTCTTCTTTTTTCCCCTTTTAAAAACACAAAAAAAACAACCAAAAAACCCAAAACAACAACCACCCAAAACAACGGGGTCAACAACAAACCAAACCCCAATTTACCCAACAGAACAGACCAAAAAACAACACAACAACCCACCCACCAAACAACCCAAAAAAAGTGGAGGTATTTGCCCTAGCACAAATGTTTTTATTTAGATGTTTTCCTTTGGAGAAAAAAAAAAAAAAAAAAAAAAACCACCCAAACCCCAAAAAAAAAATTTTTTAAACACCCGTTTGCCATGGGATACGTCTTGATCCCAAGGGAAGGGTTAAACGAATAACCAATACCACCCCGGGGGGGGGGGGGGGGGGGGGGGGGGGGGGGGGGGGTTTTTTTTTTTTTTTTTTTTTTTTTTTTTTTTTTTTTTTTTTTTTAAATACCCCCGGGCAAAATTTTTACAAACCAACCTTTTTAGCAAAAAGAAACCGATAGATAAAAAGATTTAATGCGATCACTTAGACACTCAAATAAGCAAACCTCCCACCTTCCCGTCCACCAAACTGTTACCCCCCCCCAAACCATCCCCCTTAACCCTTTAACAAAAAGTTGGGTTTTTTTTAAAAATTTTTACAAAAAGGATTTTGTTTTTCTTTTCCCGGTTTTTTTATTTTTTAAAATTTTAAAAAACCCCCCAATCCAAAAATTTAAATTTTAAAAATTTGGGGTTTTAAAAAAAAAAAAAATGATTTCCCCCCTTTTTGGGAAAAAAAGTTTTTATTTATTTTAAAACTTTAAAGGGGGAATGGGGGTTTTTTAGGGGGGCCGTTTTGGGAAAAATTTGGGGGGCCCAAACCCTTTGGGGTTATCAAAAAAAAAATTGTAAAAAATCCAGGGGGGGAAAAATAAAATAAGGGGGTTTTGCGGAAAGGGAAGAAATTCCAAGCCGTTTTTTTTTTAAAAATTTTTTTTTTTTTTGGGGGTTTTTAAAAAAAAAAAGGAGTTTGATAAAAGGTTTTTTTTTTCCTTTTTTAAGAAATTTTTTTTTTTTAAAAACGGTTTTTTTAAACCAATTTTTGTTGGGAAAAATTTTTTTTTTGAAAAAGTTAATTTTAAAAAAAAAGGGGACAAGCCTGAAAAAACCCCCCAAAAAATTTTTTTTCCCCTTTTTTTGTTTTTCCCCTGGGGGTTTTTCCCTTTTTAAAGCGATTTATTTTGGTTGGGGGGTTTTTTTTTTTTTAAATTTTCCCCTTTTTATAAATTTTTTCCCCCGTTTCCTGGGGTTTTTTAAATTTATTTAAAAATGGGGGGTTTTTTTTTTTTTTTTACGAGAAAAATCCCCGGAAAAATTTTTTTTTTTTTTTAAAAAAACCCCCTTTTTTTGGGTTTGTCTACTTTAAAAATTTTTTTTAAAAAATTCCCTTTTTAAAAAATTTTTTTTTAGGTTAAGGCTCTTTTAATTATTTTAATTTGCCCAAATTTTATTCATTTTTAAAGTTGTAAAATTTTCAATTTTAATTTTTTTTTTAAAAAATTTTTTATTTTAAAAATTTAACTACCTCAAAACATAAAAACCACACCGACTTTAAATATCACACACCCACAAAATTCCAAAATCACCCCCCCACCACAAAAACAAGCCCAAAACACAATCTACTAAACAAAGTCGCCATAGCAGAAAAATGTCTAGAACAAAATATGGTTTTAAATTTTTTCCTTAGGGGAGTAATTTTTAGCAAAAATGATGTTTGAATTTTTTAAAACCAGTCATTTTTTAAAATGATTTTTTTAGTTAAGTGTTACGTTTGCCCCGTTATTGAATTCTATGCAAAAGGACCTTTATAAAAGTAGCGCCAAATTTAAAAAATTTTCCTTCTTTAAAAATTGTTGGATGAAGAATGTACCTGTCTTTTGTTAACTAAAGCCTTTCTTTCAAATTTTTTTGCTGGTGGAGGGAATTTTTATAGGTTTAGCTTATTTAGGAATTATTCAAACTTAAAAAACCTAAACAATACAAATTCCTGGGGCCAAACCTTAATCACAAAAAAGATTTAACAAAAATTCCGGTACTACAAAACCAATTTTAAATTAAAAAACCCCCAAAAATGAAACGTAAACCTTAAAAAAAACCTTTCTACCCTCACCAAAAACTAGCCCCAACTCCACACCTTTTCAATTAAAATTTTTTAAAACCATTTTTCATTTTCAATGTTAATTTAAAAAAAAAAGCATAAAAACTTGTACAAAACAGGGAAAAACCCAAAAGCAATTTTTTTCATCCCCATTTTGGCCGCTTTAACAAAAACCTCTTTTTCCCGATCCCTCCTTCAATATCTAATACCCATGTTTTTGCCTTTAAAAAACTTTACCTTTTTAAAAAAATATGACCTTTAATGGGCCCCTCCTTTATTTTTTTGTTAAAATTAAAAAAATTTTTTAAACATGTTTTTTTATAATTTCCCGGGGCATAGGAGGGAGGCCTTAAATTAAATCATCGTAATTTTTATGTATCCAGAATGAAAACTTCTTTCCCTTTACCTTTTTTCCAACGGGTTTTCAAATTTCTAAAAAATCTCGAAAAAATTTTAACCATAAAATATAGCAACTTTGACTTTTAGAAGAGAAATATTAAAAAAGAAAAATTTTTTCTAAAAAAAAAAACCAAAAGAAAATTTTCATTTAATGTTAAATAGTTAAAATCAATTTGTTAATTTTTTGGGTCCTCTAAAATCTTTTTTAAACTTAATTTGTAACGGAAAGTTCCAAAAAAAATTTTCTTTAAATTGTAAATTTCCATCCGATTTTATATGTAATTTTTGTTGAATATATAATTATTTTTAAAACCTTTTTTTTTGGGGCTGTTTAAATTTCCATTGGTGTTGGGTTTAAAATTTGGTTGAAATAAAAACCAATCAATGTTACGTTTTTAAAATTGGCCCAAAAATTTTTAAAGGTTAATGGAAAGAATTCTTTAAAATTTTTATGTTTTTTGGCCGGGTTTTTTTTTTTAGTATCACCAAAATAAAACCATAATAAAAATTAAACTTTTTCTGAGTCCCAAGAAGAATTCATTTTAAACACAATTAACCCCCTTTTAAATACCCTCCACCCATTCTTTATTTTTTTAATGAATCTTTCCCCAAAATTAAAACTATTTCTTTTTACTTCAAATTTTTTAATTTCTATTCCATAATCATCTATTTTCTAATCCCTTTCCCCTTTAAAAAAACAAAATATAATTCACCAAACTTAACAACAAAAATTTAAAAATTAACCCCCCTAAAGATAAACCAATTTCTTGACAACCTAAAGTTCTAAACACCCCTTCTTCAAATTATTAAAATTTATTCAGCCAATTATTCTTATAAGCTTAAGGGTGATTAAATGAATTTGTTTAAAAAACCCTCAAAATTTATTGAAAATTATTGGGTTTTTGGAGGCAATTTTAAAACAATCATGAAAACCTTTAAAAAGAATCAGTGTCGAAATTTTAAATTACTAAAACCATACTTTTATACATTTGCAATTCACTAACAATTTTTACTTCATAATTGTAAACCAAGTTTTTAAATGCTTTCTAGATCTTTTAAGCTTGTTAACGTTTTTTTTTGTGGTGTTTTATTTTATTTTAATTAATAGTTGATGGGAATTTAAAAAACACATTCAAAGTAGTGACTGTTAATAAACCACCATTAAAACCAATAGTTATTGGAAAATTCCCCGGGTGCAGGTTTTTGAGTAGTTTATTGGGTGGGTTTTTTTGGGCTCAAATTATAAAAGGGTATAATATTTAATTTATTATTTATTAGCCATTAAGCGCAAATAGTAAATTATAATCCAAACTATGGGTTTTAATGTTTCGAAATTACAAATTAGACCGGGGTTAAAAAATTAAGTTTAACCATTCTCCCCGAAAGTTAAAGGGAAACTTTAATTTTCAACCGAAAAATTCTTATCTAAATGATTCTTTTTTATTGCTTATTTTGTTCGCCTAGTTTTTGGAAACTAAAAAAGCTTTAGCCTTCTGGCTCTACACTAAAAGAATTGAAGTAACCATCATTGGGAAAAAAGTTGAAGGGCTTTTTGTGAATAAGTTGCTTAAATTTGTTCGCATCTGAAAGGGGAAATTTCATTATGGAATGATTTTACCTGCTGGGCATTTAAAAGGGGAAGGAAAATGTGAAATTTATGCTTAAGAAGTCAATTTTGGACTAAAAAGAGATGCTAAACTTCATATGTTTTTCTTATTCGACAACTTAAAAGTAATCTTTTTTTAGTCAAAAAGGAAGGGGAAGTCAAGGGTTTTGTGATTATGGAGTAAGTTTTTAAAATGACCATTGTAATTGGATTTTTAGAAAATAAATTTTTGGAGTTGAGGACTTGAAGGGGGAAAAATTTTAGTTTGAGTTATCCATAAACTGTTAAAAATAAAGGGTTTTTTTGTTTCTTACTATGGAACAAAATCTTTCTTAAATTTACATTGGTTTTTTTTCAAAGAAAATTTTAATGAATTAATAAAAATTCCGGGCTTTTCGATTAGAAATTTTACATTAAATTCATTTTAAAAAATTGGCATTAAAAAGTTATGTTTAAAATTTGAAAATTCCATTGAAAGGGGGTACTTTTGAAGTCGGGAACCAATGAATTAAGTGATTTCAGGTTGACAATTAAAATGAAAATTCTTTTAAGGTAGACTCATTGGAAGGGATGTTTATCAATACATGCCACGGATTGAATCTAATGCTTTTATTTCAAAGAGTTGTCAAAAATCATGACATAAGTTGCTAATGTCTGAGAATAAATTTAAAGGACGGTTTAAAAACTAAATTTCATTAGAAGGGTTTTACATTTACCTTAAAAAAGTTTAACTTTAGGTTTTGCAAAAACTGATAGACAGACGTTATGGGGTATTTATTTGAGTATAATTGAAATACTTAATACTGGTATTTTATGATAAAATGACTTGAGGGGTTATGTGTTAGATAATTCGGAAGGAATTGGTTTAATTTCTCTAAAAATTAATGAATGTAAAAATAATTTTGTTTGAATTTCACATGGAAAAATCTTTTTAGACTTTAAAAGTTAATTTTTCAAATTTAATTAAATAAGATTAACTCGTTAATTGGCAAAATCATACAACTTTTTTATATTAATTAGCTTAAAAGACTTAAATTTTTATTTTTTTACAAGAAATTTGACAAAAGGTTAAAGTACTTTACATTGAAAAACTTTGAATCAAATCATCTGACCAATTTTTTAATCATTTGTTCAAAATATTTGATTGAATATTAATTATTTAAATAAATCTGTACATAGAAACTTTTTTTCGAAACCTTTTTAATAATAAGGGAATTTTTGGAAACATTTTTTAACCAGGGTCTTGCCTTTAAGGGCTACCAAAATTTTCTTTTTTCCACGTTCTGTAAAATTTATAGACAAGATTATTCGGTGTTGAATTCTAAGGATCGCAAAAGGTTAATTTTTGCTTTTAACACAAATATTTTTTAAAACCTTAAAAATTCTAAGATTTTTTTAAAATGATTTATGGAAATTTAATAAAATTTTTTTTGGATATAATTTTTGTTTAATTTAAAATTTTTGGAAAATTAAAAATTTTGATTTATAATAGGGTAAGTTTAAATTTTATACTAAACCCCAAAGTCCTTTAATTAAACCCCTTTTTAATATTTTAGTTTAAATTTTTCAATTTAATGAGTGAAAGTAAATTAAGAAAAGGAAATATATCCCCGTAAAACAAAATTACTTTTTCTAAAAATGATTGGGAAAAAAACCTATTTAAATTTTCTTGAAAAATTTTTTGGAAACATCATTTTTTTTCGTCTTAGGCAAAAAAACCG
>JAMYXO010007611.1:0-11905 GCA_033310375.1 Conus canariensis
CTTCGGGCGGGTTTCCATTGGCGGGGGCGGGGCAGTTTGGTGTAAGGGGTTGGCCTACCGTTGATGAGTATAAGGGCAAAAAACTTTGGGGGGTTTTTAAAATTTTGAGGATTACACCGTACATTAGGAGTCCGGGGGGTCCAGGGCCTTTGTGTCCCTTACAGTGGTAAAAAACCCCATAAAGGGGTAGAGTGGTACCCCCCTACTGTGCACCTTGTGCTCGGATCCTGGGGGATTAAGGGCAATAAGCCCGGGTGACTGTGTGGGGGAACCCAAACGTGCGCAGTGTTGTGCATAGGTATCTTAGTGACCTGGATTTGGGGGGTGCAAGTGCACTGATCGTGTGGGTGTGGCCTACCAAGAATGAGGCCGTGACGGGGGGAAAACTGTCGCATGCAAGGGGAGGGTACACAGGGTGCACTGGTTCAGTCCGTCCAAACATGCTTTGGTAGTATTGTAGGGGGTTGGAGCCCATGGGGGAAAGTAAATACGCAATGTGGGGAGTTATGCTTGGTGCGGAACATAGAGAAATTGTATACTTGTCGGTTGCTTCCGGGCTGTGCGTATCAGGAACCTCCAGTTGCGCCAATCGCTACGTCCGTTGCTACCTTGGGGTAGGGTACCCTATTCTAAACACACCCGAGCCCTCCGCATACGCCCCCGATATGTCTGGATCCCGGGGCCCCTTGCGGATCCCAAACCTAAGGTTAGGACCGGGGACGGGGGGGGATCAAGAACAGGGGGGGGGGGCTATGAAAATTTTTTCCCAATTTGGGAGGGGCATGGGTTTAGCGGGGGGAGCCCTCCCCAATTCGCCAGACTCATATAATGAATGGGGGAAACGGCGAGAGAAGCAAATGGAGCCCGAGGGGGCAGAGGGACAGAAATAAGCAAAGAAGATCGAAAAAGGAAAGGGAAATTAAAGCAGAAGGGAAGGGGAAAACTGCAGGCGAGGGAATGGAGGTGAACAGAAGAAATCAAGGGGAGGGGGAAAGGAAAAAGGGGAAGGATGAAACAAAAGCAGCGAGACAAGGAACGGGAATGCGAGGAAGAAGGGAGGAAAAAAGGGGCAATAAGGGGAAATAGAATTCAAGCACCGGCAAGCCGAGTTAATCTCAAAGAAAGGGGATGAAGCCGATTAAGGCAAGAGGGGAAAAGCTAATCAAAAAAGGGGAAACGGGCCCTTAGATAAGCAGCGCATAGGAAACGCTTGATTGGGGTGGAGGAAACAAAAGCTGCCCCCCTTGACCTTTAGGGGGAGAACGACGACGTGGACCTTTCACCCCCCAATTTTTGACTGTAGCCCAATTGCAAGGGAGCAAACCTCATGCCCACACGCGATGTCCGGGGGGGGGAAAGGCAAGAAGCTGACGGTTTAATGCGGATAGTTGGGGCGACTATGATCGATAAAGGGCGCCCTTTTTAAGCCATTTTGGGCTAGATTGGGGTACCGAAAAAAGTTCGGGAGCACAAAAAGGACGCTGCTGAGATTTTTTGGCCAATGGGGAAGGATGAACGGGGGGTTTTCCCCTCGGGGTGGGGGCAGGGGGCAAGGGAGGATGTGGCGGGGACAAAAAGGATCTGCTGTTCCAGGAACATTTTATCACTTTGCTCCAAGTTCCAACTGAGGTGCGGAAACATGCCCAAAAAACTGGGAACAACTTGCAAGGGAAGCATTTTTGGGGGAAGCCAAAAACGGGGGAGGAAGCGAGGCAAGCCCGAACATTAACCACCCCCTGGGAAATACAGGGGAAACAGCAGGGCCCCAGCCAACAGGAGGCCCAACAAAGTGATGGTGCATACAGCACGAACAAGCAAAGGGCCTAATCGACCATATTTTGTTTCAACTGCAAGAAGCCAGGCCCCATCGCTAAAATGCCCTGACCCCATTCTTTTGGGAGCGTTCATTGTTGACCCACCCCAAACCGAGTACCCCTCGTTGTGTCGCCCATCCTGACAGGGGTACGACCGCGGCATTGTGAATTAACGGGTCCCGGGGCCAAGGATTAGGGGACATGTCCCCGACCCCGTAGGGGGCAAGGGGTTAGTCCCGGCAAAAGCTCACAGGAGAGACAGTCCCCGTATGTTGGCCGATCCAGATTAGGTCGTTTTTACCTGTGGCGGTAATAGGTTGAAGTCCCATTCATCCAGGGAATTTGGGGTTTTTGGTCTGAATCCCGTAGGAAGCCCGATGGGAAACTTCGCAAAAGGGGGGGACCCGGTTGGGACACTGTCCTGTATACGCAAACCCGCGTTGGTGGGGGCAGTGCAACACCGCCAGAGACCAGGGACAAAAAGAACCTGTACCACTCCCCCAAAGCATTCTAAAACACCCAAACCCAGCAGTTAATTCAGTGCAGGACCGGATAAAAACCCCGGGGAACCGGGAGGCGTGGGAACGGGGAACCCCTTCCAACCCCAATTTTGGGCGATCGTGTACCTGGGAAGCTGGACTGGTCAGGCTTTTTGAGGGCCCCAAAGGATACGAGTCAATCCCCCCACTGAACACGACCAGGGTATAAAGCTAGGCCCCGAGGTCCCCTTGCTTCATTATACCACCCAAACCAAAGGAGCGATTTTGTCCCCTTTTCTATTGGCCGGGCTTGCATGCTGACATTCGGGGTACTGCCAGTCTGCTTCCATGTCAGCTACGTGGAAAGGGGAAATGTCAAGAGTCCCCTGTAAGGAGCCCTATGCGCGGGCCCCAGAGAACTGGGGGATTGGGTTTGAAACCAGAAAGCAAGACTCCGCACGCGGCAGAGTACTCTTAACTTAAACAAGGTGCTGAGACTTTGGGGTTTGGGCAAGAAAACCCGGGCAACAGCATTTGCGGGTACAACACTTTTCATTTTGGGGCAAAACCCAAAATACGTAGGCAGAGTAAGGGGGAGGATCCAAGGACAGCAGCTGCACCATTCCTTTTTACGGTAGGCAGTGTCGGGAAAGGACAAGTGGCGGCAGATTCTTGAGTCGCTTCCAGAGAAAAGAAAGAGAAGAGAGAGAGAGAGAGAGAGAGAAAAAAACCAAGTTCCATTACTAGTAAAGGGGGGTTTCATTATTAAAGATGCATTATTTTTTGGAAAAAGACTAGAAAAGTGTTATGGGGGGTTATGTATCGTTTATACATTGTGCCAATCAGAGCAGCTCTTATAAAATTCAAAGGGGTGCTATGTAAGGGCTCCCCATAATGCCTGCGTTAAGGTCGGCGAGGCAGATTAGGCCGTTTTTAAATTAACCTGTGGTTTTTTGATGTAAAAAAAAGGGAGTTTTTGGGGAGGGAAGTTTTGGTGTGATAAAAAGAACAGTGGGACAGAATATGAGGGGGAATTTGGGATTGTTATAGGAAAAGGGGGGCAAAACCCCATCGATGAGAAGTTTTGTTGGTTTAACCTGTATTTAAAACTTACGGGGGTATGTCCCGATGGGCGGTATAAACCTATGCCCAGTGGTAAGAGTAGGGGGTTTTCAAATAGAAGCGTGCGAGCGTGCAGATGTGCTTGTGTGTGGTGGTGTGGTTGGTGTGTGTTGTGTTGTCACGCGCGCGCGGGGGGAAAGACGGGGGTTTAGTTTACGGGTTAGGAAGTTCCCCGGGGGGTTGGGTAAAAGGGTTTTGGCGGGTGGGGGGCGGGGGAAAAGGGAAACAATATTCTTTCATTCCAGCTTCACTTTTTGAAGGAATGGAATAAGCGGGATTTGTTCATTCCCGTTTGTTACCCTTTTGGGTTACTTTGGTTCTATCCAAGAAGGCGGGCGGGTAGGTTGTTGTGGTCAATCTGTGATTTTTGGGGAAATTTGCTTTTGTTGCCGAGCAAAAACAGCCGTTGGTCGGCTTCACCGCGGAATACACTCTCTGCCCAAATCGGTTTTGTGTGGTGAGTAGATTCGCTTGATTCCCCCGGCAATGTTTTGGGGTCTTCCCCGGGTCCCTGGTTCGTCGGAGGGACGTCCCCTTGTAGGTGGGGCGGACGCCGTTAGTTTTTAAAGTGACTTCACTATTAGTCCGGGTCCTCGTGGGGTTGGTCCCCTTTTGGCCTTTGTGAGTGGGTGCGCCCTTTTTCCCACTTCGCCGGCAGAAGGGGTTGTCCCGATGCCGGTTGGTGATCTGTTTAGGTTCTTTTGTGCGTATTTCTTTGTTGCTAAATTTTAAATCGAGTTTACGATTGTTCGGTTGGGGATTAGTTTATGGTGTTCTTTTTTGCGTAACTGTTGTCGGGTATGATGTTTTTTTGGCAGGGAATTTTTTGTCACCGGTTGAGTGTCACTTTTTCCTTATATTTTTTAAGTTGTAATTGGTTCCCGAGTTCGTTTTTTCCGGGACAGTTTGCAGAAATGGGGTTTCTTAAATCCTTTTGATGGAGGGTGATTAGATATCGTTTTGTGGTTTTTTCGTGTTAAGTCAGGGGGTTTCAATAAGAGGGTAGTAGAGGGTTTATTGGGTTTAGGGTCAAATATGAGTCAGGTGCAGATGGTCTGCGGAAACTAAAGGGGTTGATGATTTTCTCAAACCAATTTAAATAAGGAGTTCGTTGAAATTTAAAAACGTTTCGGAGTTACCGCACAGCTTTGGAAGGTTTAAAGGTAGTAAAGCCAAGGCCAATTTTTTGGGGGCGAGGGTTTAACTGGAGTCTCGTGACTATCAACTTAGGTTTGGGCCGTCACTTTCGCACGAGCAGGGTTTTCCCACGCGGGGTCGGGGCGTGCGGACTTACTGTGACTTCGCTTTGGGCAGGGTAGGTGAGTCCTAGGGGGAATTTTTGAATACAATGACAGCCAACATGCAGGGATTATGTGTTTGGACAGAACGGGGTAGAGAAAGATGTCCTTTTTTTGGGACATCCCCCTTGAATTTTAGTAGTCGAAAAAAGGGGAAAAATAAAGTTTAAGGGGAGTAGCTTAGCATCGATAGGTAAAAACGGATGATGTGCACAGTAATATTTTAAGGGGTTGTGTTGGTAACAAGGTTAACCCCTGGGTTATCTACAAAAATTACTGAAGCGATGCGGATGGAAATTTTTTTCGAACAACATTTTTTGTAATTATTTTTAATTTACAGTGCGAGGGGAATTGTGAATTTGGGCCCGCGAGCCGATTTTCCTTTTTGGGGAACATGCTGGAACTTGAACCCTAAAAATTGTAATTTTTTTTTTTTTTTTTTTTTTCCTCGAAGAGTGTATTACACTGGTAAAAGTTGGGGACTTTTCCTTTTTGGAAATTGGGGGCCATTTCCAATTATTTGTATGTCCTAAGGGGCCCGGGTCCGGTTGGACGCTTTGATTGGTTTTTTTCTCCAGGGGTTTTGGGTGTATTCATAATTTCCTAGTAAAGGGTGGATTGGGCCCGAAAAAATTTTTTTTTACGGCTGTTGTAAGGGTTTTGGGGGGAAAGGGGCTGATAACCCCAATGAGTAATGGGTTGGGGGGGTTTTTCAAAATTCAAGGGGGCCCTCAGCCCGAGTGGGAAGTAGGCAAGGGGATGGAAGTTAAAGCTTTACCAATAGCCCTATTCCTTGATGATCGGTAGAGCAACTTCAGTAGGCCCAGTTTTTGTCAGCAGGTTTTCCGTTCCGTCCGAGTGGGGGCCCGACACCGCGTCATTGCCCCGTGCCGGCAGGGGAGCGGGCCCTTTCCGTGCCTGTTTTTTCCCGGGGAAGGGGGACCACCCAGGGCCCCTGCCTTCGTGGCGCTCCCCCCTACCGGGACCTTCCGGAGTTCTCCGGGACGTTCCCCCCTCCCCGTTTAGGCGTCCTGGAAGGGGCGCACCAGCTTTTCCCCCCCTTTCCCGGGGCCCTTCAAGGGAGGGGGCGTCCACACCCCCACCCGTCAGGGGCGTCTGGGGTGGGCTTGGGTGTCTGCCCATCGCGGGGAAGTCAAATGGGAGGGGCCACTCAGCGCCGGGTGCAAGTCTCGGGGGGGTGTCGCCCGCGGGGAGCCCCGGGCAGCGCCGGGGGGCAGTCTTCCGGGGGGGGTCAGCTGTGAGGGCCCCCGTACAGCGCCGAGGGTGGAGCTTTCGGGCCGGGGGGGTTTCCCCTGTTTGTGATAGAGGGGGGTAGCGTTAGGGAGTAGGTTAGGGGGGTTACACGCCTCCCTTTTTGGACTTGGGCCCGGTTTTAGTGAGGACTTGCGTTTCCTCCCTAGGACGCAGCGATCAGTTTTGGGAGTGGTCCTGGGGTTAAAAAAAGGGATCCTGGGGGGGGTTTGGGGGGTACATCTTAAAATTTAAGTCCCTTTGGTAAAACCCTTTTCCCTATTTGTTTTCACCACGGGGCGGGGTACGCTGTGTCCCCAGGTCACGTGATAACTGAAAAAGGGGTTTTAGTTAGGGTTTGGGTCTTCTAGGTCATTTTAGAGAGTAGGGTGGTCCGGGGAATTTGGGGTACTTTGGCAGTTGGGATGTGCGTATGGTGGCGCCTGGGGTTGTTGAAATAAAGCGTGCGTGATTGTAAAACTGTGTTAGGGCTGGTTTCTGACCTAGTGTGTGATAGGCGTGGTAAGGTGGAGGGGCCCCCCTTTGCACCGGACACCCACTAAACAAATCGTTAAAACCCAAAATAAAACTTGCCATCAAAGAGCACAAACGTTTAAACTTAGCCGATAAACGGGGGCCGGGGTTTCAAAACATATGGGCCTCCCTTTGTCTATTTTTGCAGAAAAAGACCACAAAAATATTTCTCGGCTAAAACCCGTAAATATCTAACATCGAAAGGCGAAAAGCCCAAAGAAGGCCACCAAGTTTTGAGTTTAAAAAGGGGGGGAAAAAATGTAGCAACTCTCTCCCTCTTTTTCTTCCAGTTTTGATCCGGGTTTCGAAATAGCCATGTTCCTCTTCTTCTGAAGGAATTTGTGCTGCGGTTAAACTGAATTGTTCTAGGACAAGGGAAACCAAACCACCAACCGACGGCTAAAATCCTAAAAAAGTGCCGCCGATATGTTTTGAGTATAAAGAAAGGGGGAAACGTACACACTCCTCCCCCCTCTTTTTTTACTCAGTCGATCCCAACTAGAAAAAAGGGCCCTTTTAAACTAACAAAAATTTTTACTAAAAACGTCAGCAAACTTTTTTTTTTTTCTCCCCACTCACAGAATTTTTAATTTGAATAATAAAACTTTCCAGCATGAAACCAAAAAGTTCAGAACTTATCTCGATAAAGGGCCGAGTTTCAAACACATATGGACCTCGCGCGTGTTGCTTTTATGCGAGAACAAAACCCAAAAAACTATTTCTCACCCAACCCCCCTTAAATCATCAACTCGAAAGGCTAAAAAGCCTAATAAACGCCCGATTGTTATATGGATAGGGGAAAAGGAAAACGTAGCACACCTCCCCCCCCTCCCTCTTCTTCCGGGTTTTGATCTTGTTGCGATAATAGCCCTATTCTCTCTTTTTCTTCAGGAATTGGCTGTCGGAAACTGAATTGTTTAGGACAAGGGGAAACCCAAAACCCAAAAAAAACGAAAGATAGACTTAAAATTTTAGTTCGACAAAAAAAAAAGTTTCTATCTTTTTTGAGCGTGTTTTTAACTGGTTCTGAAAAAAAAAAAAATCCCACAGAACCTTTGTGTGTGGCTGTTAGAAATATTTTCGTTTCAGGGAATTATTATTATTAGGCTCTCCTCTAAAGACGACCTCCTCTTTTTTGATAAAATCGAAATTTATATGATGATAGCAGATAATAGTGGGGTTCCTTCTTTTTACACTACTACTATACTTTCAAATTTTTTTGTCCCAATTGATGATCGTACTTTCTCTAAGGGGTTTTTTTACTTTTCCCCGGGGGGGTTTAAGAGGGAAATTCCGGACTTATACGGGGGGTGGCTGCTCAGCTCCTCTTATCAGATGAGTCCTCCTCTTTAAATCGAATGAGATGTATGATATGATGAGGGTATGTAATATGGTTTCCTTCGTTTACTCTACACTTACAATTTTTTTTTTTTTTTTTTTTGGGCCCCCTGGTGAGATTGGGACTTTCTAAGATTCGGGTTTTTTTTTTTTTTGTAACCTGGGGTTATTTCGGGGGGCCGGCGGCGGCTTTTAAATATTATTTCCCGGGGTTTACCCTCGGGAGCGGTTTGGGGAGACCGTTGGGCGTGGTCGGATCTTTCCTCCCCCTCCTTTTTAAAAAAAAACCGAGCAGCTAAAAAATTTTTGCAGAAAAAAAAAAAAGGGGCCCCGATGATAAGAAACGGGAATAAAAAAATAATATCACGGGACCCAAATAAAGAGGATGAACTTTATAAACGAAGTTTTACTTTCTGACTTGGAAGAAGGGAAAAAAGACCACGCATCTTTTTGGATTGTAAAAAGCGAAGGTTTTTTTTTTTTACCCTTTTTCTTTGGGAAGAAATATAAAGCAAATTTTTTTACTTTTTGACTGGAAAAGGATAAAAACGACCCAGCATTTTTTTGGGTTTTAAAAGCGAAGGTTTTACCTTTTTACTTTGGGGAAAAAGAAAAAAAACGACCACAACTTTTTGGGTTGTATAAAGCGAAAGGGTTTTACCTTTTGATTGGAAAAGATATAAAGCGAATGGTTTTCACTTTTTGACTTTGGGAAGAAAATAAACGACCACGACTTTTTGGTTTTTAAAAAGAATGGTTTTACCTTTTTTATTGGGGAAAAGAAAAAACGACCACAACTTTTAAAACGAATGGTTTTATTTTCGATTTGGGGAAAAGGGATAAAACACCACGCATCTTTTTTGGATTGTATAAAAAGCGAAGGTTTTGAATTTTTTTTACTTTTTGATTGGGGAAAAGGAAAAAACGACCACGCACTTTGGATTGTATGAAAGCAAGGGTTTTTACCTTTTTTATTTGGGAGAAGAAAAAACGACCAAAATTTTTTTGGTTTGTATAAAAGCGAAGGGTTTTTTACCTTTTTTGATTTGGAAAAGAATAAACAACAATATTTTTTTTATTTTTTTGGACGGGGAAAAAGAAAAAAACCCACCATTTTTTTGGATTGTACAAGCGTTTGGGTTTTACCTTTTTTGCCTTGGGGTGGGGGAACAACAACAAAACTTTTTATTGTGGACCCTGAAAAGTAATAAAATCAAATTTTTTTTTAAATTGGGTTTCCCTATTGTTGTTGTTTTACCCTTTTGATTTTGTAAAAAAAAAAAATAAACAATGTTTTACTTTTTGGGGACTTGGGAAAAGAATAAAACATTTTTTGGTTTTATAAAACAAAATGGTTTTTTCCTTTTTTGGATTTGGGGAAAAGATAAAACGACACGTCTTTTTTGGATTTATAAAAAGCGAAGGGTTTTTTTTTACTTTTTTTGATTGTGGTGGGGGAAAAAAAAACAACAACTTTCGTTAAGATGTATAAAATCACTATTTTTTTTTATTTTGGGGCTATTTGTTTGGGGGGGTTTTTTAAACCCTTTGATTTTGTTTGGTAAAAACCAAAAAAAAAAAAACAAAAAACCGCAATTTTGGGTTTTGTCTATTTTTTTGATATTCGCTTCCTATTGTTGTTGTTGGGGGTGTTTTTTAAAGCGAAGGGTTTTAAACCCTTTTTGGCTTGTCGAGAAAGAAAAAAAAAAAACAAACACAAACCTTGTGATTTATATTTTTTCCCTTTTGTTTTTGGGGTGTTTGTTTTTCGCATCATAAATTTTCGAAAACTTCTTCTTCCACACAGAAAGAAAAAAGATGCTTGAAAAAGAAATAATTATTTTACCACCCTTTGGATTTAAAAAAAAAAAAAAAAAAAAAAAAAACCAAAACAAAAAGTTGTGAAGTATTATAATCATTTTCATTTTTGGGTTCTAGTCGTTTTTGGTTAGAGACCGTCGAAGAAAGACTTTTTCGACGAAAAAGAAAAAAAAAAAAAACATGCCCAACTTGCTGCAGAAAAAAACCCTTTTTTGGATTTGGAAGGGTTGGTTGCAATTTAAACAAAGGTTTTAAAAAAAAAAAAAAAATTTAAACCCTTTGGGGAAGGGGCTGAAAAAAAAAAAGTCTACAAAACTTGAAATAATAAAGCGAATGTTTTGTTTTTTGTTGTTTTTTTTTAAAAAAAACAAAAACAAAAACCCCGACGTTGGGTTGTGAACGTAAAGTAAAAACGTTGTACTTGGCATCATCATATTTGAAAGACTTTATGAAAACGAAACGACAAGAGCTGCTGCGACTTTTAAATAAGGTTGTTACCCTTTTTTTGAACTTTAAAAACAAACTCGGGGATTGTGAACGGGGTGTTGTGATTCGTTTTGTCATATTCGAATTTCTTCTCTTCACACCGGGGGGGGAAAAAAAAAAGATGCGAAGAAATAAGTTTACCACCGCCACCACCCCTTTGGATTTGGGAAGGGAAAAAAAAAGGGGATTGTGAAATATAAGCAGGTAGATAGTAGAAATCTACTTTTAGTTTATATGGGTTTTCCTATTGTTGGTGTGTTTGGGGGTTTTTTTTTTTTAAAATTTTCTTCAACAGAAGCACAAAAAAAAAACAAAACAAAAAAAAAACCCTTTTGGACTTCTTGAAGGTAAAAAAAAAGAATTTTGTTCGTGGTGGGTTTTTTTTTCCGTAACCCCGGGGGTTTTTTTTTTTTAACCCTTTCGATTTTTTTTTGTGTGGGAAAAAAAAAATTTGGGATGAAAATCTACTTCTTTAGTATATATTTTTCTTTTCCTTTTTTATCGTTTTTTTGGGGTTTTTGGGGGTGGGGGAGACTTTTTCGCACCCTGCAAAGACTTCTTCTTCTTCTGCTTAAGCGCAGTGGGGTGGGAAAAAAAAAAACAAGGATGCTGGAAGAAAAAAGTTGACTACTACCACCCTTTTGGGACTCGATGAGATTTCTTACACACATACACACACACCAGCAAAGCGGGGAAAGAAGAAAAAACAAAAAAAAGAAAAAAGCGAGGAATTTAACTCACCGCCCTTTTTAGGGGTTTATTGAAGGAAAAAAACAAAAACTTGGATCGTAAACGCGATCTATTCGGTTTCCCATTTTGAAATAAGACACTCGCCCGAAAAAAAAAGATACCACCGCTGTAACTGAGAGGGCCCGGTGGGGGGGAAAAGAGGAGGGCTATATAATCCACGACACCCCGGGGGGGGTTTTTAGAGTCACTGCCACCGCCACACCACAGCAGCAGCATCAAACCTACCACCACCACCACCCCCTGGCGCAGCAAGACAATGGATCACTACCCTGGGGTGCACACAACATTCTCTCCCAGGGGAAGAGCACCAACGGAAAATGGTGAAAAAAAGGGGGGAGAAGATCTCTTTTCTATGGATATCGACTACCGACTCCCCGATATGTCAAGCGGGAAAACATCTCAAATCATGGGAAAACCCCCCCTCCCGCAGCCGCGGGGGCGAAAATTTGGGCACCACCGGACTTCTTCAAAAAAACAAAAAGGGTTGGCTATCCTGGGTCCCATATCAAACGGTACTGAGGAAGGGCTTTCGGGGGCTGGGGGGTCCTTGTGAACAAAACGTTTTTTGGGCCCCCCCGTTCGAGCCAAAAACCCTGTCGCTGAAAAAGAACCCCAGGGCCGAGTTACTGACGCGAAAGTATCATGGAGGGTGGAAGAGGCTGACTGTTTCGACCGGGTTCCCGACAAATGATCCCGAGCGGGGGGATGCGAGTCGGGTTTAAAAAAAAATGGTGGGTAATGCCGCAACAAGTACCTCCCCCGGGCCCAGGGTTTTTTCCAATTGGTGCGAAACAGAAAAGTGGGGGATCAGGAAACGCTGAAAGCTTTGGATTGGACCGTACTAGATGAATACGATACGACGACGAGACGTTGACGAGGACTTGGGAAAATGAAAAGAACAATGATTGATAATTCCGGAGATGAAATTTTGGGGAAGAAATACTTGCGGAAAGACGCGACCTAGAACCGGCTTCCCGGGGGAAATTTTTTAAAAAAACAAGTCCAAAAATTG
>JAMYXO010007612.1:0-11902 GCA_033310375.1 Conus canariensis
AGAGAAAAGAAGAGGGGAGAGAGGAGAGGGGGGGGAGGAAAGGGGGAGAGAATGAGCAAGACCGACATGCGCAAGGAACCAAAAGGGATAGGAAAAAGTTGGATGGGGTCAAGGTGTAAGCGATTAACACAAGTTCTTAAAACTCATTAACGCAGTAAAGCTTCTAAAAATGATAACTCCGGTTCCTTTGACCCCGAAAAAAAAATTTAAAAGTACTTTTTTTTAAGTTGGTGTGTTGTTTTCCCGTAAAACAAAAAAAGAATTCGGACCATTTTAAAATTTGAAATTGGGTGTGAGTTTTTCAACCTGAAGAACGTTAGAATTTAAAACAAACTTTAAAAAAGGAAAAAAAATATATCAAGTTCTAATCGACTTTTCATTTTACAAAAAAAAACGTGTTTTTCATGGTTTTTGGGAAAAAAAAAAAAAAACCCCTGCCATTTCGATCCAAGTTTATAATCAAATTTTTGTCTAATCCCATTTAGAGCCAAAATGTGCCATAGTTTTCTGTAAGCTTTTAAAACAAGACAGTTTCACTTTGTTTTTTAAGAATTTTAACAGGAAACGGTGTTTGTTTTTTCTTTGTTGTTTTTTGTATTAAAAATCATAAAAAAAAAAACAACGACAAAAAAAAAACAAAAGTTGAAAAACAAAATCCTTGTAAAATTTTTGACACGTTCCTTTGTTTGGGCCGTGTAAATTCATTGCACATTTAAATGCCTTTTAAAAGTTCAGGGGCTTTTCCAGAGCCCTTTAAAACGGTAGTCAGAAAAGGGAAAAGCAAACTCGGGGGAAAAAAGCTGCGGTTTTTTGCTTCTGAAATTTGGAAAGTATCTCGCAGTTTTTTAGTGGTGGGGCAAAGGTTGTTTGGTTAAAAGCGTGGATTTTAGGCCTACGTCCCTTGCCCCTTAGAGTGTGTTCAGCTCTTTGGTTTCTTTGAGTGACATATATGTTTTTCCCGAAGGGGTTTTCTTATGTAATCGGGTTAGTTTTTTGCCCCTTAGTAGATCTGGGGGGGGAAAGTTCCAGGGGAACTTAAGGCATAACCGTTTTTTTGCATGAAAAGAAATTGTAAAAATCAACATTGCTTTTATTTCCCCCTGTCAAAGTGTCCATTGAACATCAGGTTTCCTGTGTTCATTTGAACCCTTTAAGATTCTTAATCGGAACAGGTTTGATTGCAGAATCCCAAAATTTTTGGTTCTTGGGTTTTGCTGGACGAACAGAGTGGAGCTATATGTTCAAAAAAAGTTAAAGGCCAACATTGAGAATAACAAAAAAAACTTTTTAAATTCACAAAATTCAAATTTTTTACCCCCTTTGTGGTCCAAAACAAATTGAAACCCAATGCAAAATTTAATAGTGAATGCCGGGAAAATGCAAATTTTGGGCACACCCCAAAAATTTTTCACGGGGCCTTGAAAAAACACTTCCAAACTTGTCATTTTTGGAACAAATTGGGGTAATTTTGATGTGTTTGGGATCCGAGGGCATGTGCTGAAAACATAATCTTGTGAAGCACGAGCAAATCGGCTGTAGGTTAAAAAACTAAAGGGAAAAAAAAACGTCTTTAAAGCCACTGTACGGGAAAAAATGCAACGCAAACGCATGCCCCCACGCGAAAGACGGAACGAGCTGGATCGAGGAAAAGAATAGGGGCTCAAGAAGGGAAATCGCAGTCCGGGGGAAGTGGCACGGAAGGAATTGGGGTATAAACCTTTGTTGTTTCAACTCCGGGCAACGCTTTCAAACACAGGACGGGGCAAGAAGACCTTGTTGGTGACCCTGAAAAAACAACACACGAGAAGAGTACACTGAAAGGAGGCCCCCCAAGAAAAACGCAAAATGCAAACAACTCAGAGTCGCCTTAGGAAAGCCACCAACATGTTGTCAAATGATCAGACCCTCGAAACCGCCTACCGCCGCAACCTGTGCTCGAAAAGACCAGCCATAAGACCTCGTTTTACTGATGCCCCAGAGCCCGCAAGCCCGGGGGTTTGGTGCACGCAGCAGTGAGTTTAAATTTTAACGTGGGCTAAGTAGTTTACAGCGCGTCGCGGTTTGCCGGGATCCCCCAATGACGGAAAAAGGGTCTGGAGGGAAGCCCCTGGGGAGCTTTTTTCAGAAGAAGTGTCCCGGAAAGGAACCGCTATGGTGGGGGATTTTTTTTGGGGCGGGGATAAAGCCACGCCCAAAGAACGGTTTCCCAAAAGTAGGCGGGAATTGAATGGTGTTCGTACCAAAAAGAGATTTTGCAACCCCTGGTGTGCCACCCTTTAACACTTGGACCCCCAGGGGGTCTTTCCCGAGCAATGCTCGGCCCCCCGCACCCAGGCCCGTTAAAAACCCTTTCTCCAACTGTTGTCAACAGAAGCAGGGCCCGAAAAAAGCCAGACTGAACCCCCAACGAAAATTTTTGGGTGATGGGCCGGGGGAATGGGCCGCGCGTCGTCCTCCCCATGTTTTAACCTGGGTCAGTGTTTGAGTCATCCGCAGGAGGGGTGCTGTCCCCCAGGCCTTTTCGACACTGGTAAAACTCCTGCGCAACGTGCCTTGAAGCCTTGCCAATAAGGGGGACCCCCAAACGTTAAAAACCCATACTTTGAACAAAACTCCTCCTGTGACTTAAAATTTAGGGGGGGGGGGTTGTATGCCCCTCGTTCCCAGTTTTTGTTTTCTGGGACTTTGTCATTGTCTTTACAATTTTTCAAACTAAAATAAATTTAGACACTTGGGGTTGATCATTCCCAATTTTTTTTTTATGGTCAGTAAAATTTTTGGGCCCTTAATTTTTTTTGAACAGTATAATAAAACATTATGCCCCAGGGCCCAGAAGGGGGTTGAAAAGGGGATGAGAGACGGTTCTTTCCCCGGCAGTTAAGGGTTTCCCCCCTGTTTGGATCGCCCTGTTTTTCGGTTTCTCCTGTCTCGGGGCCTGGTTTTTAATTTTTTGTTAAAAATTTTGTTCATTCCTTGGGGTACACTGTCGCCCTGAATTTTGGAGCCCTACAGACATAACGGGAAATTTGAAGCCAAAATACAGAAACTTTTTTTTTTGCCGTTTTTTTTTTTCCTCAAATTTTATAAAGGGTGTCTTCCAAGAGGCATTTTTCTTTTGTAGGTCTAAATTGATCCCATTACAATAACCTGACGCTCGTCTGCTAACGCAAAGTGGTAGTTTCTTATTTTTTTGGTTGTTTCCCTCGTTCGATGTTTCGTTATTCTCCGGTTTTGTGTGACCGAAAGCATTCACAGAAACGAACAGATTGAGAGAGTCACCCTTTACTGTAAAAAAGGTGCCCAGTTTTGGGCCAGGTAACCGGCCCTAGATGGATATCCCCCAACTATCGGGGAACCCCGCAGCGTTGAATCCTCCCCCAAATTTTGGAATGGTCTTTTAAAAAGGTTCCCCCCTGTCTTTTTTACTTCAACAAAAACAAAAAAAGAAACACGGCTTGGGGCGTTTGTGATTTGTGGGATTTCTTTGTTGGTGAATTTAAGGAAAAGTTTTTTTGCTATAAAAAAAACTAAAACGGTTTAAAAAAAAAACCAATTCCAGCCTTTACCAAAAATTTTTTTGGGAAAAAAAAGTGCAGTCACTTTTTCCCCCCCAAATTCCCCAATAAACCCACTTTTTTGGAGGAAATTCAACCCCGGCTATTTTTAAACCGGCCCTGTTCAAAGGTTAGGGGTGTACATACGCTCAACATAATTTTTTTTAAAACCCGGTGGGGGCGAGAGAATGTTCCTTTCGTATGAAAATCAAAAAATAACTGCTCTGCGTTACATTTTAAGTGAATCTATTATTTAATTGTTCAATCACATCCAAAAAAGGGTTTTAAATTTATTCCCCGGTTTGAAATGAAAATTTTATTTTGGGTTTTATCCCCCCCCAAAGAAAGGTAAAAGGGAACGTGTTCATGCCTAAAGAATACCATATACAAAACACCCAGCAAAAAATACACATCACAGAAAACAACGAAACACATTTTTTTCCAAAAAACCCCACACACACAACACACACACCCAAAACCCCCAAAACCAACGATAATTAAAAAAAAATCGTGGGTCCTTGTCCAATTTGAATGGGGTTGTTTTGCAAAAAGGGCAGTTCAAATGCAGAGGAGAAGAAACGGGTTTGAAAACTCCATGCCCAATTTTAAAACGGACGCCGGGGCTGATGCCAAAGAAATGATCTTTTTCGCGGGGGTTTTGCTTTTTAAAAAAATTTCATTTAAATTTGTAAGTCGAAGGCTTCTTTTTTTTTTTTAAACTCTTTGAAAATTTTCCCTAATCAAGAACACTAATTAAAAGAAAGTGGCTCGAAAAACCCTTTAGTTTCTTTTTTTTTATTCCTCTTCTTTCTTTTTTTTTTCTTCAAATCTTCCTTTTCTTCTTTATTTACAAAAAAATAAAAAATAAGGCCGTTGTGATGATGTTTATGATGGATGAGATGATGAGAGGAAGAGGGGGAGAGAGAGGAAAAAGGGGAAAAGGAGAGGGAAGGGAAAAGAAGAGGAGAGAAGAAGACTTGTCAAAAAAGGAAATCTCAAGGCATTGGAAAAAAATTTAAATTTTTCTTTTACATTTATAATTTAATTCTAAAATGAAGGGACAAAAAAAACCCAATTCCCCCCCCCCCGGCCCCCCACACCGAAGAAA
This sequence comes from Conus canariensis, assembly GCA_033310375.1. Taxonomy (NCBI): domain Eukaryota; kingdom Metazoa; phylum Mollusca; class Gastropoda; order Neogastropoda; family Conidae; genus Conus; species Conus canariensis. The sequence continues at coordinate 4,663 of JAMYXO010007612.1, forward strand.
AGGGTCTTTGTACGATCATAAAATGACAACAATAAAGGGGAAACACAGCAAACGTTTAAAGGGAAAAAAAAACAAGCCATAAAACGGTGAATGACGGTTTGGAAAGTTTAAATAATAAAAAGCGAAAAACAAAATAGAAATGACACCAATGAACCAAAAAATTTTTTTTTTTGAGGTGAAAAGACAGCAAAACAGACGGAAAGCACAGGGGAGGGGGGGAGAGAGAGGGGGAAAAGGGCAGAAAACAGACAGGGCAGACAGAAGAAAAGGAGAAGAGAGAGGAGAAGAGGGGGATAGGGGACGAGAAGGGGGGGGGGAAAAAAATGTTTAGGTTTTGCTTTCACCAAAGTCAAACATTTTTATTCGAGTAGGGTAAATGTATTTTGTTTGTTTGAAAAGGGTAACTATGACCCGGGAAAAATTTTGGAGACCCAGGATGCTTCCCCCTTTTAAAAATCAGTTGGTTAGTTTTTTTCCTTTCAGCTGATAAACAGCTGGCTCCCCGATTTTTTAAAAAAATTTTCAAAAAATTTTGATAAGTCAGTTTTTAAAGACAGACAAGAAAACAAAATACAGAATATTTATAAAATATATATATTTAAAATTAAAAAAATTTTTTTTTTTTAAAAAATTTTTTAATATTTATATTATATATATAAATATTAGAGGAGGGGAAAAGGAGAGAGAAGAGAGACGCGCACCCCGGGGGTTCCCCTAAAACTGGTCGAGTGTTTGCGGGTTTGACGACCTTTTACCAAATTTGCAATTTTGATTGAAAGCGAAACAGAAAACGGCCGCTCAAGTCAGTAAAGGAAAAAATTTTTTTGGGGCAAAGGGGTAAAAGACAAAAAAAAAAATTTTTAGTTTACCCGGGCAAAATTTATTTTGACGAAGGGGAAAAATTTACCCATCAACAACAAAGGGATTCAGTTCCCTTAACAGGGAAAAATTTTTTTTTTGTTTGAAAGGGGGAAAAAATTTTTAGTGAAAACCCCAGACAAAAGAAGGTACCAAAGGGGAAAAAGTCCAACTTTTTAAAGGTAAAAAAATTTTTGGGGGTTTCAAGCCAGATTCCCCCCCTCGCTGGCCCTTCTTTTGGGGTAGGTGGCCTGGATGGAACACCGCAGACTAGCTTGGGAAGGGGGAAAATTGAAATGGGGTTTTCCCCCTTTATTTTTCCTTTCCCCCCCTATTTCCCGGCTGTCCGGACTATCTTCTTTTTTGGGAAACAAAATTCCCAAAAATCTAAAAAAAATTTTATTCACTACGGGCCCCCGTCTGGTTTTAAACAAGTCCATTTGCTTCCGTCTGTGGTTTTTTTTTATGGGGGCGGGTTACACCCCGGTTTCAAATTAAAAAACGACGTGGGTTTTGGGGACTTGGCAGACATTTTCAAGGAGGAATTTTTTAAATTTGGCACAAAAATTTTTTCCCTAAAAATCTGGGCTCTCTTTCTTCCCAAAAAGGGGGTTTAAAATTTCCATTTGTTTAAATTCCGGGTCAATTACTGCACTGGCTGTCAATACCCCACGGATTGCCGGTTTAAACCCTTTTACTCTCCCTTTGTGGTTTTCTCCCTTAAAATTTCACGGCAATTTGGAGGGCGCCCACTACTTATTCCATCACAAAAAATTTTCCCATAAACAGGCCGCGCTTGTCGAATTTGACCGACAAAAAACTAGTTTTTTGGGGGCGGGATTTCCACCCAAAAGCGTTTAAAAAAAGGTTTTAAAACAGAAAAGTACGACGTTTTCATGATGATCTGTGAGGGGGGTTGGGTGGGGTAAGGGTGATTTTTATGGAGTTTCATTCTGGGGTTTAGGGAAAAGAAAAACGCCAGGGCTTTTTTCCTACGTTTAATTTCAGGTTTTCCTCCCAAACGCCCAAGGTTTTAGAAAAAACAGCAAAGTTTGCCCGGTATTTTGGGGCAAACCGAAGTGAATTTCCCCTGCATTTTCGCCCGGGGGGGTTGGGTTTTTCGAGACAAAATTCGTTTTTAAGGGGAAAAAAAAATGGACTGTATGGGCTTTTGTCTTCCCTTTTTGGGGCCCACAAACCCAAATCAAAAAAAAATTTAAAAGGGGGGGCAGTTCCGGGTTTTAAAAAAAAAAACCCACCACAAAACGCCTGTGATGGGGGACTGGAAACCCCTTTATCTTCCCGGTCTGCAAAAAGCCCTGAGCCCTCCCCATTTTTATTTGGGCATTTTATTTTTTGGGGGGCCCTTTTTGGGGTTTTTCGTTTGTTCCCCTTTCATTTAATTAGGGGGTTTGTGGGGTTTGCGTATTAGTCCCAATTTTCATTGATTTTTAGGTCTTGTGGTTTTTGCGTATTGGCCCCTTGTTATTTATTTATGAAAGGGCTTGTGGTTTTTTAGCGTTTTTAGTCCCATTGTCATTTATTTATGAGGTTTGGGTTTTAGCGTTTTTTCCCATTGTTATTTATTTTAAAGAGGGGCTTGTGGTGTAGCGGGATTAGGGGAAATTTTCAAGATTTTTGAGGTTTTTGTGAAAAAAGGATTTTGGCCCATTTTTAATTTTTTGGGCCGGGGAAAAAGCGAAAGTCCCATTTCAAAATGAGGGCCCCGGGGGAAAAAGAACCCCATTTCAAATTTTTTTATGAGGGCCCGGGGGGAAAAACCATTTGGGAAAATCCCAATCCTGCAAAGTAAAAAACACCCCCCCTTTAAAAAGATGGGAAAACCGAAAAAAACAGAAAAGACACATTTTGCCAAAGACCAAAAAAAGCAAAAAACCCGAACATCCGAGAAAAAGAAAAAGAAAAACGAAAGCACACTTTGCAGACACATGGGACTGAGACAAAAAAGAGAAAAGAAAAGGGCGAAAGACACAATTTTCAAAACCATGCACTGAGACAACCAGAGAAAAAAAAGAAGAAAACAGGCCCAACCAAAAAAAAGGGAAAGGGTGCACCCCCTAAGGTTTGGCCCACCTGGGAACCAAAACAAATTTCCCCTTGAGGAACCCAGAAGGAAAGAAAAAGGAAAAAACCCTTTGGAAAATCAGGCCCCGGGTAAAAAGACAATTTTTAAAATTTCGTACTTTAAACACCAAAAAAAGGGAAAAAAACCCCAAATTTCGGGAATCTTTAAAACCGAAAAAAGAAAAAAAGAAAAATTTTCTTCCATAAACTGGGAAAACCTGTTTTTTGGGGGGTTTTGGGTTTGGGTTTAAAAAACCGGGAAAAAAATGAGGTCCCTTTAGTGGGGCCCTTGGGGGGGCAAAATTTGCCCGTAAAAGGGGGATGCTTCCCTGTTCTTTGGGGTTGTTTTTTGGGTTTGTTTGTTGGTGTATTTTTGGTTTGTTTTTTTTGGTTTGTTTTGTTTTGTTTCGGTTGGTGCGTTTTTCCCGTGGTCCTGGGTTTTTTGGCGTGGTGGTCTTTTTGGGGGTGCTTTTCCGTTGGGGGTTTCTTTCTTTTGTTGTGTAGTGTGTGTGTGTGTGTGTGTGTGTGTTGTTTGTGGGGGTGGGGTTGGGGGGTGGGGGTGGGGTTTTGGTTGGGGTGTGTGGGGTTGGGGTGTGGTTTTTGTGTGTTTTTTTGTGTGTGTGTTTTTACACCCAAAAAATCTGGTTATAGGCTCCCCTTGAGCATGAAACACAAAACCCCCACACAACAAACACCCACACAACACACACACAATATTTTTTTTTATATAATTTAAATATTTTTTATATTTAGCCGGGCAGAGAGAGGGGGAGAGGGGGGGAGCGGAGAGGAAAAAGATTAGGTCATGGGTTTTGTGGTTTTAAAGTGTTGTTGTGTGTGTGTGTGTGTGTGTGTGTGTGGTGTGTTGTGTGTTTTTGGGTTTTGGTTTGGGTGCGTGCGCGCGCGCGTGCGATTGGGGGGGGGGGGTGCACGTTGTGCGGGAATTTGCTCTGTGTGTGGGTGTTTTTCACCCCCCCCACTCTTTTTTCCCCCTCCCCCTCTATCTCTCCCCCTCTCCGGGTACCCCCCAAACTCCCCCCACCATTTTTTTCCCCATATTTTTTGGGTTTTCCCCCCCTTTTCCCTTTTTACTCCCTTTTTTCCCTTTAGTTTTTTCTAATTTTTCTTTTCTTTTTTCCCCTTTTCTTTTTTTCTTTTTCTTTTTTCAGGGCCCTTTCCCCTGCCGGCCCGGCCCCGCCACAAAAAAACACAAAACACACACATAACACACACACACACCACACAACCCCCCCCACCACACAACACACCAAACAGCACAAGCGGCCACACACACACAAACCAAAACAACACCCCTCTCTCTTTTTCCTCCCCTTTTTCCTCTTTCCCCCCCCTCCCCCTCTTTCCCCCCCCCCCCCCCCCCCCTTCCCCCAAAAAACCCCAAAACCAAAACACACTTGCAGACATTTCAGGGGTTTAAAAAACCCTTTGTTTTTTTTTGAGGATTTGACTCCACGCAATTTTTAAGGCTTATTATTGAGAGGGGGAAATAGGGTTAAAACCCAAAACCGATCTGTTGGCACTACTGAAGGGGCACTGGAAGAACCCCAAAACAGTAGTCTGGAACAACAAAGGCCAAAAGTTTTTTATTTAAAAAGCGGAAGATTGGGAAAGGTGGTTAATCTTTGCAGACCCGATCTTATCAATCGTTTTTGGGGAAACGGCCTCGTTCCCCTCGAGAAGAAAAGAGGGTTAACGAGACATTCTAAAATTGGGGGTTTTGTTTTGTGGGGTGTGTTTTTGTTTTTGTTTTTGTGTGGGGGTGAGGGGTGTGGGGGGTGGGGGTGCGTGTTGTGGCGCGTGGTGGGGTTTGCGTGGTGTGTTTGTCCCGTGTATGTGGGGGTGTGTTTTGTGTGTGGTTTTGTGTGGGGGTGGGGTGGGTTGTGCGTGCGTACGTGGTGTGTGTGTGTGTTTGTGAATTGTGGTGTTGGTTTTGGGGCGCGCGCGGTCTGTGTGGTATGTGTGTGTGTGGGTGTGGGTGTGGGGTGTTTTGTGGGGGGTGTGTGGGGTGTGTTTTTGTGGGGTATGTGTGTGTGTGGGGGTGTGGGGGGGTGGTGTTTTGGGGGTGTGGGGTGTGTGTTTATTTTGAAAGTTCGTATCTCTACAAATTTTCCCATTACCCGCTTAGGCTGTTCCCAAAGAAATTTAATGGAACAAAAGGGGGCTTTGGGTAACATTTGATGTGGGGCCCCGGTGGGCCCAGCTATTGCTCAGTTCTGCAATGATAACAAATTTTTTGTTCAACTCTTTGGAAAGGGGGAAGTCCCCGTAGTGGGGCTTTCAGGAAAAACATCGTACAAGGGAAGGAAAAACAAAACATCAAATTTAGTTCAAAACTATTTGTAAATTCGGTCAAAAAATTTTGGGGAAAAAATAAATTTTTTTTCTAAAGGTTTGTTTTTGGCCCAAAGGGCTTGTAGGGGGGGGGGTTTTTAAGGGTTTTGCAAAAAAAATATTTTATTTTTGTCGGGATATCTGTTTTGTCATTTTTTATTTAAATTTTAATATATTAAAATAAATTAAAAAATAATAAATTCCCAAAGGGTAAGTAAAAGCAACCCTTCCCGCAACTTAAGAGCAGGTTTGGGTTGAATGACTGCAAGAAAATCAATTCCCAAAACAAAGCCTTTTTTCTTATGTCTTAGATTGAAGAAATAAGGGGGAGATAAGCTTCCCTATCTGCAGTGGTAAGATCATTCGCCCAATAAAAAGTATGTGCTGAGGTTTGGTTTTTTGGGGAAAAAAAAAAAAATAAAGTTTCAAAAAGAGCCTTTCCCGCAAGCTTTTGGGCTCCAAGGGAAAGGAAAACGGGTTTTAATGGGGAGGAAACCCCCCAAAAATATTACCCTGGCAGATACCGGATTTTCGAAAAACCCGTTTTTTTTCCCCATGACCGGGGGGAAAGTTGGGGGTTTTTAATCCTTTTGCCTTTTTGGTTTTAAAAAAGAATGCCAAAACCCCGAAAAAAGGGTGGTGTGCAATACCGTAGTAAAGTTTGTTGATTTTTAAAAAATCCAACCAAAGGGGCCACCAAAAAAGCAAAAGGAAAAACATAAAGGAGAAACCAAGGGTACATTTTCCCCTTGGGTTTAAAAATAGAAAAAAAATAAAAAGATAACCTCTTTTGGGGGTGACAAAAAAAGGTTTCTGGGGGCCCGTTTTGGAAATGAAACTTTAAAAACCCAAAAGGGGAGAGCACATATTTAGTAGGGCAGAAAAAATCTACCACTGCAGATATGAAGCTTAAAACTCCCCCTATTTTTTTTTCAATCTAAGAAAAAGAAGGGGAAGCTTTGTTTAGAATTTTAAAATTTCTTGCAGTCTTGCAACACCCAACTGCTCTGTAAAATTGTGGGGAAAGGTTCCGGGGAAATTATCCCTTTGGAAATTTTTTTTGTTTTTTTTTGTAAATTTTGCCCCTTTGGGGATTCATTCCCCGAAAATGGCCCTCAGCCCTTTGCTTAAAAGGTTATTTTTTTTATATTTTTAAATTTTTTAAAAAAAAAAAATGTAGTTGGTTTTTTCTTTTTTGGGTTTTCTTTTTTTCTTTTGGTGGCAAACCCTTTTTGGGTTGGTTTTTTTTTAAAAATCAAAAAAAAACTTTCGGTATTGACAAACCGCCTTTTTTCCCGGGGGTAGGGATTTTTTTTAAAAAAAGAAAAGGGGAGGAGTAAAATTAAAAACTTTCCCCGGTCAGAGGAGAAAAACAAAACAGGTTTTTTGAAATATCGGGATTGACCCGGATTTTATGTTATTTGGGGTTTCCCCCCCTTGGAGATTTTGGGTTCCTATTGGAGGGCTATAAGTTGCTTTTAAGGTATTTTGAGAAGCATTTTTTTAAATTTTTTTTTTTTTTTTTTTTTTTCCCCAAAACAACTCCCCAAGCACCAAAACTGTTAGTTTTTGGGGGGCAGAAAGATTACCCCGAGGAATATAATTTCTTTTCTCCCCCCTTTTTCTTCAATCTAAAAACAAAAAAGCAAGCTTTTTTTTGAATTGGAAAATTTCTTTGCAGTCATTTTCCAAAAAACCCCAAGTGCCTTTAAGTTGTTTGGGTTGGGGTGCTCGGGGGACTTTTCTTGGGGAAATTTTTTAGTTTATTGTAAAATTTTAAATCCCTTGGGGGATTTCCCTTCAAGAACTGGGCCCCCAAAAAACTTTTTGGGCCCTTTTAAAAGGGTTTTCTTTTTTTTTTATTTTTTTTTCCTTTTTTTAAAAAAAAAATTTTATTTTGGGTTTTCTCTTTCTTTATTTTTTTTTGGGTTTTTAGGTGGCACCT
>JAMYXO010000759.1:0-20000 GCA_033310375.1 Conus canariensis
CGCGTTGCAGCAGGAAAAAATTAGCAGAGTGGAACAAACAAAAAAAATTAATGTTGCAATACAGAAGAACTCATAATGAAAAACATAACCCGCCAACCCCAACAGTGTTGCCACAGCCAGCTGTAAATAACAAGTTGATTCAAGACCCAAACAACACCAAAGTCGTCATGGAATATTGATTTAAAACGTTGCCATTTTTGGCGTCTTGCTGCTGGGGGTGGTTATTACGGTTATAAATATTTTAAACAATGCCAGCAAAAACCGCAGTCAAAAAAATCTAAAACCACTAAATACAGAAGCCAAACAAAAAAGCTGCCAGAACCCCCAACAACAAAAGATCATTTTGATCCATTTCAGATGGAATAATATTTCAAGAACTTAATAAAAAATTTTAAGTGACTTGAAAAGAATTGATAACGCTTGATGACGACTTAATAAAACTTAAATAAGAACTTGATAAGAACTTGTAAAAACTTAATGACGACTTGATAAGAACTTAATGCGATTGATGAAAACTTGTTAAAACTTGAATAAGTATTAAATTAATACTTGAATAAGAACTTGTTAAGAACTTGTGATGACTTGTTAAAACTTGATGTTGACTTGTTAAGAACTTAAAAAAAAACTTGTAAGAACTTAAATAAGAACTTGAATAAGAACTGATGCCGATTGAATAAAACCTAGAAACTTTAATGACGATTTTTTTTCCACATTTATTGTTACATTCTTTTCGGGGACAATCCTCTTCCTTCTGCCTTTATGTAGTACTCTAGGCAAGACATGTCTGGCCCCGGCTTACTCAACTGCATAATTGCCGATTTCGAAGCGTCGCATGTTTGCTGGTTTCGTGTCGAGTTCACATAAGGGCGTCGGGCCCCCCCGCGGATTTGTATAAATTTTTGACAGCTAAATTCCCCACCGGCGCTTTTTAGTACAGGCGTTGACGTCTTTGTTTAAATTTAGGCGGCTAAATTTCCAAAAATATCAAAACATGTTTCTTACCTTCCCCCAATCACAAGACTAATAGAATCAGTGATTGTAACGTGACGACATTTCCGCCCAGCACTTGTGTTGTTAGCAATGAACCTGCTTTTCTTTGTCATTTTCACATGGGTTGGTGGCTGGTGGTGTGATTTCCAGTCGGGGAAAGCGTTGTGACTTTAAAACTTTGCTGATTGATTCAATGTCTCAAGATAGCATTTTTTCAGAAGAAAAAGAGGTTTACTGGAGTCCTTCTTCACAAGAATTAGCACGGGAAAATTTTGAGTTTCAAACGCTGACATCAAGCTCTGTGGGATTATTCTATTCAAGACCCCGCCATTACCCGCTAGAAAACGCGTGCCTTGCAAGTGTACTTTTTGGATTTAACATTTTTTGTGTTGGGCTTCCTTTAAAATTTTCTTCCTCAGTAGAACTGAACGCAATTAAAGTCATGCTGAGGTTCCAGAATATGCCAACTACTGGAAACAAACCCCACATGTGCCAGCCGACTGGAGCAGCAACTTCCAAACCACCTAGCAAGGGGAAATGACTGATTCTAAAAATAACGGTATGCATAACCGGGGCTCTGCGTCAACTTCTTCTTGCAGCAACATTCACAAACCACCCAGCAAGGGAATGACATGATTCAAAAAATTTAACGGTTATGCATAACCGGGGCTCTGCGTCAACTTCTTCTTGCTCCACTTGTTTTCAATGCTCCTATTCAACACCCAGCTATAAACTTTTAGGCTGCCTTTTCAGGCGGCACCGGGGTACTTATACAATTGCTTGTTTGTTGAATCAAGCTTTTGAAAGTGCACTTGGGGGGCTGCTTAGAATAATCTCAACAAGTGCCACGATTCTACGCTTGTGAAAAACACACTCCCCCCTTTTAGATAGTTTCAATAGCCGTATTCCTCACAATAGAATAAATCCCACTTGGTTGACAAATAGCCCTCCTAAGAATAAAGGCATGGTTAACCAAGTCCCCATTGTTTTGTTTGTTTACTTCTTAAGTCTGTGCAGGGAACTATAAAACGATAATCCTACACTTTATGTATGTTTGTAAAGTGTTTACTATTAGAGAACTATAAAATAGGCATTCTGGGTAAGCCCGGCGGAGGCAACAGCGAAAACCCGGGTTCGCCGGTTGGAGCTGGCGGAGGTGGGTGAGCCAGAATGCCTATTTTATATTCTCTCCACGGCACTCGGTGCCAACACACCCTGTCTATGCTTCCCGAAAGCATATCCGTTCGAACCCCCCCCGTCACGAATAAGTATCCACTCAATCCTAACACCAGGATCGAAACCAATGATATCTATTTACATTTCCATTCAAAACTTCATAACCAAATTTCCTTTTTTCTTTTTTCCTTTTCCCTGTTTCCACCTCTAACACAACCGCTGGTCAAAACCCACCTCAACACACTTTTCTCAGCTTGCTTCGTTTTAATCCTTATTTTTTTTTCCCCCTTTTCTCCCTCTTCCTTTTCCCCTAAGAAACTTGAAATTGACTCAAAACATGGTCATATTATTTACCCTTTGTACAAGATGACAGAGATGTGACAAGACAACGCCACCCTTAACTCACACATTACTATCCCTTAATTAATCACATACCTGCTACAACACACCACGACGACAACAACTGCGGCTGGCCACCCCAGCACCTGAAACCCCAGGGTCGCAGCACACAGAAAAAACCGACAACTGCTCGGACCAAGGCAAAACGCTCACGAGGTCGGCTCACCATGTCGACCGAAGTCAGACCCACAGCGCAAACGCTGGCACCAGGACGAGAGCCCACTGCTCTTCACCAAGGATTTTGCCCCAAGTGCTAGCCACCCGGCCCCCACCAAACTTTAAAGCTTGTGACTCAGCACTCACTCCTTGCTGAGTTTTGAATCCCACACAAACCGCCGTGAAACGGGCTCCACACGAAACACAACCGGAGACGGGGGCTAAAACCCCCTCTCTCCCAACTTATCCTTTCCGCCTGTGCATGGTAGACACGCACACCCAATATATGAAATGGAACGTACAGGTATTCAACACCCCCCACCATCCTTCCTGAACCCAACAACTACCATATTTTGGCCCGGTAAGCTACAACCCCCATCGTGGGAAAGATGCTACGGATAGATACAGAGCCGTCGGCGCGTCTGTAGGATTTCCACCCTGATCAATCGGTGACAGAGGCACCCACAGTGAAGACAGCACCGTAGTTCGAAAGTTAAGATCCGATTCTGTTGGTAGCGGTGCTGAAGTGTGGAAGATGGGGTACCAGCTGTTCAAAGCTGGAGATCCAAGAAACGGGCTGCACGTGGATTGTGCTGCACGAGCAGTGAACGTCCCACGCGCCGTGCTCAGCTGAGAGCAGGTTCAGCAGATACAACTGAGCGCACAGTGTCCACTGGCGTAACACACACCACAACACACACACACACACACACACACACACACCGTGTGTTCTAACTTGTGCAGGCTGGCACACACAGGTAGACTGCTTGGTCACACAATAGCGGAAAGAGAGGGAGAAGAAAATGGTAGACTGTGTTCTGAACATGCCACACTCCCTACTTCAGTGCATGCAACATGGATGTCTTCAGGATGGATTTACCATGGTTCCCATGAGCTGCTAGCGAACATTTTCATATTGTACTATATTTCCCTACTTTTTTTTTCCTTATTTTCTTTCTTTTTTTGTTTATCCCCCACCCTTCCTCCCCTTCCCTCCCCTTTCATATATATATATAGATTGCGCTGATCCTCAGTACCATTCCTCTATATATATATATATATATATATGTTGTAGTCCGTATGGTGAAAACATAACTATGATTGAGTTCATAATCTTTTACATTCCTAGCAGCCTAAACTTGGTGTAGACATTTGAGCTACGGTAACTTTCTTAAAACAAACTGTTACCTCGTTTTATTTAAAAATGATGAAGTTGAATTTTATACCTGTAAAAGAGGAGTTCAAGGCACCACAATAAACAGAAAGAAAACTATTCTGCCTGATACCCACGAAAGCCAAGAAGCCACGAATAATCAATACTAATTACCCTGTTAATCTAAAATGAAGGGGGGTGCATTAAAAGGGGGGGGGGGGGGGGGTGTGTTTTTTTGTGTGTGTGATGTATACTTTTCTTTACTACAGATCTGAACAATTACTGAAAGAGGAAGAAGAAAGGAGAGACAGTTTATTAGCTATTTCCACATTGTCATTCCGCCTAAGTTTGACCCTACACACACACATAAAAAAATCCGTGTCCTAACAACTACTTCGTGGCCAAGCCGCCTGAATGATAAATGCCACCACCCATCCATATTAATGACGTTTTTTGGAGACTGCACTGGAAATATGAAATAACGGGGAAACTTCTTATTGTCGGTTAAAGAAGGGAGTGAAGGACGAAGAAAGACTAGATTGGGTGGTTTTTTTTCCCCCATCTTAGATTCAATGCCGTTTTTATTTCCTCCCCGCTTTTTGTAACTGCCTCCAAAAAGTGGTGGCAGCGCTAGAGATAAAGTTCTGAATGGCAAACTGTATCTGAGTGGGCCAATGTTATTAGGGAGTATGATTCTACTGTCTACATTTTTCTTCCTTACGGTTTGTGACGTTGATGACTGCGATTTTAGCGGCGAAGTACCGGATGGAGACCCAGCAGGTGACACTGAGTTGTCGATGTAACGTCAGTGCGAAACAAATGTCCACGCTGCACTATAAAATCCAGGACTGTACATCAAACCCTTTGTGCGGAAAGCCACGCCCTGGACAGTCCCCGCTGAACTGTCCAGTACCCCAACAAGAACATCAGGTAGGATATGTTAGAGACAGTACCTATGGAATCACACTCAACCACAAAGTTACTCCTCCAGAGTCAGCATCTGCCGGAGTTACATTTGAGTGTATCACACACGGACTGGGACTATTTCCTATCATGCCAAAGACCATGACTATCTCTTGGCGATGAACTTTTCGGATTACTACAATGCAACTTTTCCGATTCAAAACTTTTTGATGGCTGTCACAGCAAACACCGCGGCTACGGTTTTAACCAGATACATCACACCCGAAGAAGAAGTAACAACCGTTAATACAATAGGCAAACTATCTACTACCCGACCAACTAAAGTTCGTGTCGTACTCTTTTACCTCAAACCTCAACGCTTTTGCCCCCCTTTCTGATGTTCTTTTGCCTAACTCTTTTGTCCCTCTCTGATCTTCTTTGGCCTGTTTGGCATTAGGTTTTGGGTTGAGTTTTTTTTGTGTGGGTGGGTGGGCTAATAAATCTAGGAGAGAACACAAGAAGTAATGCCGAGTCAGTTGTTACATTTATTAACGAAAGGTTATTGCAAGTAGTCATATATAAACGGGGCTGTGTCATATCTGTCAGCCAGATGCTTCATCATCCTAAAACCACCCCTCTTCGACTGGGCCAAGAGGTTTTCACCACTAAGAAAAGATGGAAGGAGTCATCACCACCGCCACCACCACCACCACCCTGAACTGCGGCGGGGGGGCTCGAGTGGCAGTAGTAATCGGTGATTGGGGCATCTTGGACCCGGAAGAAAGAGCCATAATGTGGGATCAGTTTGGTCAAAACACCGAACCTGCTAATACGCCTCTGCAGAACCAACAATAAACAGCCTTTCCAAATCGCTGTCGAAGATGGAGAAACGAGAAGACGTAGAAGCCGTCTCGTTTCTTTCAGCGCGAAATGCCTGTTTTTGGGGAACGGTTTTCCACGAATCGCTGCGACAGCTCATAAACAAACTCAAGTCTGCCTTTTCCTAATGTCACTAAATTATCTTCGGCACAGTACTGTATCCCTTTTACGGAAGGAGTTCTGAAAAAATCGTGCAGTTTCCAACACGAATCTGAAAAGGTCGTTAACAATTGCGCCAGAAGGATAATGATAAGGATGTCATTATCCGATGATCAATCTCACAAAAATCACCAGAAGATTCGCAGACAAAAGACCCTTGAGAACGATGTACCGAGATGCCTGTATCCCAACACAAAATGCGTGGAACGACTCGCGCTGAAATGTTCTCTGGGTCATAGTAGACTACCTATAAGCAGACAGCAGCAGCGTTTGGGGGGTGCGTTTTTTGTTTTTTTTGTTTTTTCTTATTATTACCAGCCCGTTTGTTGCTTTGTAATTTACTTGAATGGCTTTTTGGGAGACTTCGTGGAAGGAACTGTGTGTGTTTTAAAAAAAAAAATGTATTCCCTCTTCGTTGGGTTTTTTTTTTTTTTTTTGTCCTCCCCCTATTATTTTAAACACATTTCGAACGTTTGATTTTGTACATTATTTGCATTACATGCGCATTTGTTGCGATTTATTTTGACTCCCCCTAAAGAGTCTTAATGAATATAAATCTTGTACAGCATCCCGGCTTCTTGGTCAAAACATGCGCCAGCAACATAATGGCTTAATCTGGGACGGAAAATGACCCTTTGCCTCCTCGATTCTTTTTTTTTTTTGGGTTGTTTTTTTGTGGTGGTGTGGTTGGGTCGTCATTAAGAAACACCCACGTCTTATTAAGAACGAATGTGTAACGGGGGACATTAATTGTTGGTGTAGTGTGGTGGTGTTTTGATGGTGGACAGTTATTCAGTTTGTGCGAATGTTCAAAACCCACAGGGCCACGAGTCTCACCACCTTAAGCCCGGGGTCGGAGAAATCTTCCTTCCCCTCCCTTCCCTCCCCCCACGGCTACTGTACTAACTCTTTACTGAGAAGAACAAAAAAAAGGAGGAGTTCTTTATAATTTTAGACTTTCTGGGAAAAAAAAAATCCAATTTTACAATAACAACAGCAGCATCAGGTAGTGGGAGGAGCTTTTTTTTTTTATTCTAAGTATAATTTCTTTGATGCGATCTAAGAAAACCTCCAGTATATTCCAATTTGTAGTTATTTGGTCCGACTTCATACGCCCCAAAAAGAGAGTAAATATATTAGCTTGCAGTTGTTGTTGTTTTTTTTTACTATCAGGATTGCTGCGGTGTGTGTGTGAGGCTTGAGACTCCCTTCCCCCTCCTTTACATATTTATACTACTACTATACTACTACAAGAAAAGGAAGAAGGGGAGTGTCTGCTGTCAGCCTTTTCTTTTAAAAAAATTTAAAATGAGTCATCATCGGGTGTTTTCTTCTTCCTCGACGGATTTCTGCCACCCTCGGATTTTTTTTTCTTTGATGAAATCGCTCAGTTGACGATTGTGGGACTTACTATTCTGAAGATAACTCGGTTTTTTCGATCGCAGGTGCCATCGGCAGGCGGGGAAACTGTCCCCTCGGGATACTAGACCTTCCTGACCGCTTAAAACAAGTTGAACAGCCCGAAGAAGAAGAAAAAAAAAACATTAGCAATGCCTTCGATACTAGTTGGTGTAGTTGCCCAGGAAGCTAACTCCTCTTAGCTACAATAACTTTGAAACAACAACAACAAAAACAAGGGGATTATTGACAGGGTGTTTGAAAATGTAAAGGAAAAAAAAAAAAGTTGTGCCGCCACTGCAGAACTGGACAGGGCAGCAGCAATTTTCACGGGACACCATGGAGGAGAAATAGCCAGCGCGGCGGCGGGTGCCTCCAACCAGGTGTCTCGTTTGGGTCTAAAACGTACCCGAGCTCGTGTTGCTGATGATCTTTAAGATGCTTCCACTGTCGGACCGGGCTTATCTGGAAGCGCTTGTAAAAGGTTCAACTCTCTCATGTATTACCCCTCTGTGTGGAGGGACATCAGCATCCGGACGACCCTACAAGAAGGATACTCCGTATTACACGGGCGTGTCGAAGCCGCTAGTCTGTGCAAAAGGACAAATTCAGGATCCCAAAAAATTGATAAGTATTTACGGAATGTCAGTGTTCTACATTAACAGCTGGTTTCTAAAACATTCGCTTTTTGACATCTCATAGAGCTTGCGCAGAAAAGACACCTCAAATGACTGGTCTTTCGAGGGCTCAATCTGTCCAAGAACCAGTAGTAGTAGCATCAACTACTACTACTACCTCGCTGTTCGTGGCCAACGATCTCCTGGCGACAGTGACTGACTTTCTGCACACAAATCGATCCTGCAACGACGGGCCCTCGAAATACATCTAGTTCTCGACAACGGTGGAGGTGAAAGTTAGGAGATGTCCCTCTGCAAACCCAGTGGCGACGAAATTCCGCCATCTTTGGACTATACAAAAAATGTAGTAGTTGGTGTGTTGTGCCTCTGAAGAAGAAGAACGCGCATGCGCACACACCTCCCACTGCTTTTCTTTTTTTTTTTGCAGGATGGTTTCCCTTTCCTTACTGTGTTTACGGCTAGTAATCCGAGGGAAGGCGCTAAGCTGTGTATGAGAAAACGTTTATTAAATGTTTCCCCCTCCCTCCCCAACCCCCTAGGACATTTATGAGACAAGAGGACTGACTTTTTTTGTGTTTCTCATTGACATAAAATTGTGTATTTCTAATGATGATGATAAGGGATGGCGACGAGGGAAACTCCTCGTAACTACCGACGATGATGATACCAATTTTTAGGATGATTATCACCGGATCGTCTCTCCCTGGAATTTGTCAACATCTAAGATCACGCGCCATTGCTCCAGGAATCCCAGCCGTGTGACATTATATTTCTCTTTCAGGAAAACTTCGGGGGGAAGGGGCCTGAACTTATGATATTCCGAGTCCCCGCTCGAAGAAAAAAGAAGAAGCAAGTAGTGCTTGCGAAGAGTGGTGTTATAGCTGAGACTCTCTTCTACTTCTATCCTGTGGCGGAAAAAGTCTGCAATTATCGCGATTGTCCGTGCAAGAAGAAGAAAAGAAGAAAAGACGACGACGACGGCTGCTCCCTCAGTGAGAAATGGTCGAGGAAAACGTTTCTCCCTTCTTTCATCGAGTCAACTTTACACAAATCCTGATTTGTCAGTTGACTGTGGGACTGTCCCCTAGCTGGTGCGGGGCACACAAGCGCCAGCAGTCTGTGTCATGGGTCAGATAGGATGAGAAACATCTTCTTCTCCTCCTTCCAACTCTCCCGCGCGTTACGGGAACGCCTTTGCCCATTTCGAAATGAAACCTGATGTGGTGACCATTTACTACATTATTCCGATCGACTTCGATGGATAAGGACCTTGGCTGCCAGTTTGTTAAAAAAAAAAAAAAGTGAAAGGAAAAAGACATGCCCGATCCAGTTTCTGCCATTTCCGGGACTTCTGAAGAAGACAAAAAGCTCTAAGATCCTCCACCTTTCTGTCCCACGCAGCATACCTGTCTTATTCTCCAGTTCCAGCCCGACTTAACTCCTGGTGTTTTCCATTCTTATCCGCGTTTTTTATTACTAATAATATAACATACAAGGTGCGTTCCACAGGAAAGTCACCAAACACTGGGTCTGCTCTAATGTCCGAATGGTCGCCGCGATCGTTGTAGTACTACATGAATCGAGGGGGGGGGACAAAAAACAACCACTACTGAAAAAGAATGGTTTAAGTATACGAAATAAAATAAATGGACAGCACTGCACAGCTAAAAAAAATTTTTAAAAATCTGAACCGAACGTGATCCCCCCACCTATGATGTTATTCAGCCAAAGAGCAAAAAAAAACACAAAACAAACGAACGACCCGGACGAGCGAGAAGAAGCCGTGAAAGAAACACAAAATGTCTCGGGGGACAGCTTAAACCCAAGACGCCGAAGAGGAGGGAGGTCCGCCGCACTCGTTGACGAGGTTAAATGGCGTGTCCGAAAATCTCACTGGACAAGCCTTCACCGACTTTTTGTCAGCATTGATCTCGGTCCACGAGTCGTCTCTGAGTTCTGGAATCGCTCACTACGACGGCCTGAAAGTCGCGTTTCTCGTATCTTTCCACGCCAAAGTCGCCCCGCTCTGCTGCCACTCGGTGCTGACGCTCAATAGAGCACCTGGTCGGGTCGCAGCAACCCTCGCTCTGGCTGCGGCACCACTCCGCACTTAGGTCGGGCTTGGCAGAGGAGAAAGCCACCCCGGAGAATGAATAACGATCAACGACCAAGGTCACTCCCAAAGTCAGCAGTTCCATCATCTGGGGCATGGCCCCCAGCGGTTGGTGGTAAAGAGCAGATAAATGGCGTGGTCCTCCACCTGACAGGACTGTTGCAGGTACGTGTCGATCGTCTCTCCGATCGATGTCGGCCGGTCCGGAAATTTCATCAGCCGAGCTGGCACGCCGTTCTTGTTTTGACGATCGACTAATAAACCGCATTGTGTGGACTTTCCACTTTTATCACACCTTCGAACGCGATGAAAGCTCCGCGATGATTAACGACGGGCAATGATGATGATGACGACATTTTTTTTTTTTGACCACCCGCACAAACCGAACACATATGATATGAAAAGTAATGCTTCCATTTATTATTGAAAACGCTTTAAAAGAGTCAGACCGGAATATGGCACGGACAACGAATTTGTGGCTGGGAGAAAAAAAAAAACCCACAGTGATCCCTGAATCGGAGAAGATTTACACACACACACACACGCACACACCCCCCAAAAAAAAGATCAGTATGAACAAAAAAACAAAAAAGAGCTTCAGTTTTTGTTTTTTTTTCAAAAAACAAACATACAAAACAAGTTTGGAATATGGGGCGTGGCGACGTGATTGAAACTTACCGCGTGGATTTTTATAAACCCCCACTATTTGGATACGGAATCTACAACTAAAGAGGGGCACCTGTTTAATCTGACAATGACAACAACAACAAAAAAGAAATGACTAAAACTTTTCAAAAGCGGCAAACTTTTTTCTCTCCCCAACTCACAGAATTTATAATACTCGGAATGATAACTTGCCATCAATCTTGTTGAAGCAGAAACTGGGTTTAAAACTTTCAAAAATTGTCTTGATAAAACGGGCCAGATATGTGTCAAAGAAATATTGACTTGCATTTTTCAAACCACGCATGCGATTTTTATGCGAGAATAAGACCACAAAAGCTATTTCTCGCGCTCAAACCCGTAACATTGAGAAGGGTGTAATGCCTAATAACACGCGCCGATATGTTATGAGTGATAAGAGAAGGAGAAACGTAGCACACTCTCCTCCCCTCCGTCTTCTTCTTCTTCTACTCAGGTCGATCTTCAACTAGAGGGCGCCTGTTCAAACTAACAAAAATTTACTAAAACGTCAACACACTTTTCTTTTCTCCCCACTTACAGAATCGTTAATACTCGGGAAAAATAATAACTTGCCAGTCAATGAGCACAAACTGTTCAGAACTTGTCTAAGGCTGAAAATGCCTAACGCGCCGCCGATATGTTATGATGTGATAAGAGAAAAGAAAAATGTAGCACACTCTCCTCCCCTCCATCTTCTTCTTCTTCTACTCAGGTCGATCTTCAACTAGAGGCGCCTGTTTAAACTAACAAAAATTTACTAAAACGTCAGCAAACTTTTTCTTTTCTCCCCACTTACAGAATTGTTAATACTCGGAATAATAATAACTTGCCAGTCAATGAGCACAAACTGTTCAGAACTTGTCTAAGGCTGAAAATGCCTAACGCGCCGCCGATATGTTATGATGTGATATGAGAAAGAAAAACGTAGCACACTCTCCTCCCCCCCGTCTTCTTCTTCTTCTACTCAGGTCGATCTTCAACTAGAGGGCGCCTGTTCAAACTAACAAAAATTTACTAAAACGTCAGCACACTTTTTTTTCCACTTACAGAATCGTTAATACTCGGAATAATAATAACTTGCCAGTCAATGAGCACAAACTGTTCAGAACTTGTCTAAGGCTGAAAATGCCTAATAACACGCCGCCGATATGTTTATGATGTGATATGAGGAAGAAAAACGTAGCACACTCTCCTCCCCCCCGTCTTCTTCTTCTTCTACTCAGGTCGATCTTCAACTAGAGGGCGCCTGTTCAAACTAACAAAAATTTACTAAAACGTCAACACACTTTTTCTTTTCTCCCCACTTACAGAATCGTTAATACTCGGAATAATAATAACTTGCCAGTCAATGAGCACAAACTGTTCAGAACTTGTCTAAGGCTGAAAATGCCTAACGCACCGCCGATATGTTATGATGTGATAAGAGAAAAGAAAAATGTAGCACACCTCTCCTCCCCTCCGTCTTCTTCTTCTTCTACTCAGGTCGATCTTCAACTAGAGGGCGCCTGTTCAAACTAACAAAAATTTACTAAAACGTCAACACACTTTTTCTTTTCTCCCCACTTACAGAATCGTTAATACTCGGAATAATAATAACTTGCCAGTCAATGAGCACAAACTGTTCAGAACTTGTCTAAGGCTGAAAATGCCTAACGCGCCGCCGATATGTTATGATGTGATAAGAGAAAAGAAAATGTAGCACACTCTCCTCCCCTCCGTCTTCTTCTTCTTCTACTCAGGTCAATCTTCAACTAAAGGGCGCCTGTTCAAACTAACAAAATTTACTAAAACGTCAACACACTTTTTCTTTTCTCCCCACTTACAGAATCGTTAATACTCGGAATAATAATAACTTGCCAGTCAATGAGCACAAACTGTTGAGAACTTGTCTAAGGCTGAAAATGCCTAACGCACCGCCGATATGTTATGATGTGATAAGAGAAAAGAAAAATGTAGCACACTCTCCTCCCCTCCGTCTTCTTCTTCTTCTACTCAGGTCGATCTTCAACTAGAGGGCGCCTGTTCAAACTAACAAAAATTTACTAAAACGTCAACACACTTTTTCTTTCTCCCCACTTACAGAATCGTTAATACTCGAATAATAATAACTTGCCAGTCAATGAGCACAAACTGTTCAGAACTTGTCTAAGGCTGAAAATGCCTAACGCGCTGCCGATATGTTATGATGTGATAAGAGAAAAGAAAAATGTAGCACACTCTCCTCCCCTCCATCTTCTTCTTCTTCTACTCAGGTCGATCTTCAACTAGAGGGCGCCTGTTTAAACTAACAAAAATTTACTAAAACGTCAGCAAACTTTTTCTTTTCTCCCCACTCACAGAATCGTTAATACTCGGAATAATAATAACTTGCCAGTCAATGAGCACAAACTGTTCAGAACTTAGTCTTGATAAACGGGCCGGATGTTTCAAACACATATGGACTCTCGCGCGTGTGTGCTATTTATGCGAGAACAAGACCACAAAAACTATTTCTCGCGCTAAAACCCGTAAATTATCTAACATTGAGAAGGCTGAAAATGCCTAATGATAGGCCACCGATATGTTATGATGTGATATGAGGAAGAAAAATGTAGCACACTCTCTCCCGTCTTCTTCTTCCGAGTTTCGATCTTGTTGCGATAATAACCATAGTTCTCTCTTCTTCTGTAAGGAATTGGCTGCTGCGGTAAACTGAACTTGTTCTAGGACAAGGAAACCAAACCATCCAACACTGAGCGGGCTGAAAATGCCTAACGTGCCGCCGATATGTTATGATGTGATAAGAGAAGGAGAAACGTAGCACACTCCTCCCCCCGTCTTCTTCTACTCAGGTCGATCCACAACTAGAAGAAGAGGGCGCCTGTTCAAACTAACAAAAAATTTACTAAAACGTCAGCAAACTTTTCTTTTCTCCCCACTCACAGAATTGTTAATATTCGGAATAATAACTTGCCAGTCAATGAACACAAACTGTTCAGAACTTAGTCTCGATAAACGGGCCGGATGTTTCAAACACATATGGACTCTCGCGCGTGTGTGCTATTTATGCGAGAACAAGACCACAAAAACTATTTCTCGCGCTAAAACCCGTAAATCATCTAACATCGAGAAGGCTGAAAATGCCTAATAATACGCCACCGATATGTTATGATGTGATAGGAGAAGGAGAAACGTAGCACACTCTCCTCCTCTCCGTCGTCTTCTTCCGAGTTCGATCTTGTTGCGATAATAGCCATAGTTCTCTCTTCTTCTGTCAGGAATTGGCTGCTGCGGTAAACTGAAGTTGTTATAGGACAAGGGAAACCAAACCAAACAAAACGAACGATGATGACTGTAAAATATGTTAGTTCGACTTAAAAAAAAAGTTTCTATCTGTTTTGAGCGTGTTCAACTGTTTTTTGAAAAAAAAAAAAAAATCCCGACAGACACCTTGTGTGTGTGTGCTGTTAGAAGATATTTTCGTTTCAGGGAATTATTATTAGGCGTCTCCTCTATAATGACGACCTCCTCTTCTTGATAATAACTCGAATGATGATGATGATGAGCATGAGTAAGTAGTGGGCTTCCTTCTTTTTACTACTACTACTACTACTACTACTACTAGTACTTATCAAATTGTTTTTGTCCCGAGGATGGTGATGATCGGTAGCTTTCTCATGCTACGGGCTTTTTACTTTTCCGGGGGATTTAAGAGGTAATTCCTGGACTTACTAGCGGTGGGCTGGTCTGCTATGAGTCTCCTCTCTATCATGATGACGTCCTCCTCTTAACTCGAATGATGATGATGATGATGATGATGATGAGTATGAGTAAGTAGTGGTCTCCTTCGTTTTACTAGTACTACTTATCAATTTTTTTTTTTTGGTCCCCATGGTGATGATTGGTAGCTTTCTCATGATACGGGTTTTTTTACTTTGTAATTCCTGGACTTATTAGCGGCGGGCGGCGGCTTAGTAAGTATATATTGCCGGTACCCTCGGGAGCGGGTGGGGTAGACTCGGTTGGTCGTGGTCGGATCGTTACCTCCTCCTCCTTTTAAAAAAAAAAACCGAGCAGCTAAAAAAGTTCGGCATGAAAAAAAAGGGTCCTCGATGATAAGAGAATGGTAATAATAATAATAATATCATCGTGGACCCGGAACTAAAGAGGATGAACTTTATAAAGCAAATGGTTTTTACTTTTTGACTTGGGAAGAAGGATAAAACGACCACGCATCTTTTTGGATTGTATAAAAGCGAATGGTTTTTTTTACCTTTTTGACTTGGGAAGAAGATATAAAGCGAATGGTTTTTACTTTCTGACTTGGGAAGAAGGATAAAACGACCACGCATCTTTTTGGATTGTATGAAAGCGAATGGTTTTTTTTTTTACCTTTTTGACTTGGGAAGAAGATATAAAGCGAATGGTTTTTACTTTTTGACTTGGGAAGAAGGATAAAACGACCACGCATCTTTTTGGATTGTATGAAAGCGAATGGTTTTTTTTTTTACCTTTTTGACTTGGGAAGAAGATATAAAGCGAATGGTTTTTACTTTTTGACTTGGGAAGAAGGATAAAACGACCACGCATCTTTTTGGATTGTATGAAAGCGAATGGTTTTACCTTTTCTACTTGGGAAGAAGAATAAAACGACCACAACTTTTTGGATTGTATAAAAGCGAATGGTTTTACCTTTTGGACTTGGGAAGAAGAATAAAACAACAATATGGTTTTTACTTTTTGGACTTGGGATGAAGAATAAAACGACCACGCATCTTTTTGGATTGTATGAAGCGATTGGTTTTACCTTTTTTGACTTGTGGTGGTGGAAAAAAAAACGACAACAACTTTTTGGATTGTGTGACCCGTGTAAGAAAGTAATAGTAATCTACTTTTTTGTATATTCGGTTCCTATTTGTTGTTGATTTACCCTTTTGACTTTGTAGAAAAAAAATATAAAGCGAATGGTTTTTACTTTTTGGACTTGGGAAGAAGAATAAAACATCTTTTTGGATTGTATAAAAGCGAATGGTTTTTTTCCTTTTTGACTTGGGAAGAAGAGTAAAATGACCGCAACTGTTTGGATTGTATAAAGTGAATGGTTTTTACTCTTTTGACTTGTGGTGGAAAAACAACAACTTTTGGATTGTGTGACCCGTGTAAGATAGTAGTAGTAATCTACTATTTTTTTTATATTCGGTTCCTATTTTGTTGTGGGTGGTGTTTAAACCCTTTTGACTTTGTGTGTGGGTAGAAACAAAAAAAAAAACAACCACAACTTTGGTTTGTCTACTTTTTGATATTCGCTTCCTATTGTTGTTGGTGGTGGTGGTGTTGTTTAAAGCGAATGGTTTTATCCTTTTGACTTTGTCGTAGAAGTAGAAAAAAAAAAAAAACCTTTGTGAGGTTTATATTCGGTTCCTATTGTTGGTGGTGTTTGTTTAGAGAGACTTCTTCGCATCATCATATTCGAAAGACTTCTTCTTCACACACAGAAAGAAAAAAGATGCTTGAAGAAGAAATCATTAGTTTACCACCCTTTGGACTTTAAAAAAAAAAACAAAAAAAAAAAAACCAAAACAAAAAGGATTGTGAAGTATTAGTAATCTACTTTTCATATTCGGTTCCTATTGTCGTTGGTGTTGGTTAGAGACTTCGTTGAAGAAAGACTTCTTCGCACGAAAAAGGAAAAGCAAAAGAAAACGGATGCTCCAACTTGCTGTGAGCGAGTAACTCTTTGGATTTTGTGAACGGTTGGTGTTGCAACTTAAGCGAATGTTTTTTTTTGTTTGTTTTTTTTACCCTTTGGACTTGGGAAGGAAAAAAAACAAACAAACAACTTTGGATTGTTGTGAATGTAGTAAGCTACTTTTTTTTTTTTTTTTTAAATAATATTCGGTTCTCTTCTTGTTTTTGTTATTGGTGTTTGTATTGAGACTTCATCGTATCATCATAGTCGGAAGACTTCTTTTTCACGCGTGGGGAAATAAAAAAAATAAAAGATGCTACAAAACTTGAAATAATAAAGCGAATGTTTTTGTTTTGTTTTTTTTAAAGGAAAACAAACAACAACAACGACGTTGGATTGTGAACGTAAAGTAAAAACAGTTGTGACTTGGCATCATCATATTCGAAAGACTTCATGAAAACGAAACGACAAGATGCTGCTGCGACTTTGAAATAATGGTTGTTACCCTTTTTGAACTTTAAAACGAACTCGGGGATTGTGAACGTGAGGTGTTGTGACTTGGCATCGTCATATTCGAAAGTCTTCTTCCTCTTCACACGCGCGGGGGGAAAAAAATGAAGATGCTGGAAGAAATAAGTTTACCACCGCCACCACCCCTTTGGACTTGGAAAAATAAAACTGGGATTGTGTGAACGTAGTAAGCAGGTAGTAGTAGTAGTAATCTACTTTAGTTTATAGTCGGTTCCTATTGTTGGTGGTGTGTGTGTGTTTTTTTTTTTAGAGAGACTTCTTCACACGGAAAGCGACTTGAAGAAATCTAAAACGAAGAAAAAACCCTTTTGGACTTCTTGAGAAGGTTAAATAAAAAGAAGTTGTTGTTCGTGGTGGTGTTGTTTCCGTAAAGCCGGTGTTTTTTTTTTTTTTTTAACCCCTTTCGACTTTTTTTTTTGTGTGGGGAGAAAAAAAAAAAAACTTGGATGAAAATCTACTTCTTTCTAGTAGTATATTCTTCGGTTCCTTTTATCGTTGTTGTAGTGGGTTTGGTGGTGGAGGAGACTTCTTCGCGTCATAGTCGAAAGACTTCTTCTTCTTCTTCTGCTTAGAGCGCGAGTGGTGGTGGTGGGGAGGAAAAAAAAACGAGGATGCTCGAAGAAATAAGTTTACTACTACCACCCTTTTGGGACTCGTAGTAAGGTCAAAAAAAAAAAAAAAAGAAAAAGCTGTTGCGTGACTTCTTCATCGCGTCGAAAGACTTTCTTCTTCTTAGTCGCAAGCGGTGGTGGTTCGGGGAAAAAAAAAGAAAAAAAGAAAAGATTGCCGAAGAAATAAGTACTACCCTTTGGGGGCACAAAAAGTTGTTGTTTCCGTAAAAGCCCCCGAATGGTTGTTGGTTGTTGTTTTTTTCTCTCAACCCCCTTTGAGATTGTGAACGTAAAGGTAATGATCGTTTCCTTCTTCTAATAATACTCGGGTTCCTTTTGAGATTTCTTCACACACATACACACACACGCAGCAAAGTCGTGGAAAAGAAGAAGAACAAAAAATGATGATGAAATAAAGCGTATGGAATTTAACTACTACCGCCCTTTTGAGGAGTTGTAGTTGAGAGAGAAAAAAACAAAAACTTGGATCGTAAACGCGATCTATTCGGTTCCTATTGTTGAAGGTTAGAGACATCTTCGCCCGAAAGATAGAAAGAAAAAGATACCACCGCTGTAACTTGAGAGGCCACGGCGGGAGAGGAGGAGGAGGAGCTATATATATATATATATATGCCAGTGACACCCTGGGGGTTTGTTAGAGTCACTGCCACCGCCGCAACAGCAGCAGCAGCAGCATCAAGACCTACCACCACCACCACAACGGCGTGGCGCAGCAAGACAATGATGATGCACTACCCTGGTGCTGCTACTACAACATTCTCTGCCCAGGAGGAAGAGGACACCAACATGGAAGTGGTGAAAGAAGACGGCGGAGAAGATCTGGCCGCTATGGATGATCTGACTACCGACTCCGCCGCAGTAGTAGTCAAGCGGCAATCATCATCAAAATCATGGAAACCTCCCCTCCCGCAGCCGCGGCCGCGAAGTTTGGTCACCACCGGCACTATCTTCAACAGAAACAAATACGTGTTGGCTAGCGTCCTGGCGTCCGATATCAAACGCGTACTGAGGAAGGTCTTGCGGGGACTGGAGGGGTACTCTCGCTGGAACAAAACGTTTTCTGGGCCCCTCGTTCGAGCCGACGCCTTGCTGTCGCTGATAGAAGAACCTAGGCCGGAGTTACTGATTGTGAAAAGTATCATGGACCGGGTGGAAGAGGCTGACTGTTACGACCGTTCCTGATGAAACTGATCCAGAGCGGGGCGATGTCGAGTCGGTTGAAAAACAAAGTGGTGGATATATGCCGCAACAAGTACCTGCCTCCGGTGCCCAGGTTTATGATCCAATTGGTGCGAAACAGAAATGTGACGGATCAGGAGAAGCTGCTGAAAGCTTTGGATGTGGGACCGTACTATGATGATGAGTACGATGACGACGACGATGACGATGACGAGGACTTGGAAGATGATGAAGATGACAATGATGATGATAGATTCGCGGAGATGATGGTGGTGAAGAAGTACTTGCGAGATGACGCGACGCTAGAACGCGGTCTGTCCAGGTGGATTTTGAAAAAACAACGATCCAAAGACTATAACGCTCATTGCGATACGCTAGGGCAGGACTCCAATGCTCTCGCCGATTTTGAGCGGGGTATTACGAAGACGGCCAAAATGCCTGTTGAACCTGAGCCCGAACGTTGCGCGGGCCATTCGCGATACCTGCGACCGGGCGAAACTGCGCCAGTTAGTGTGCAAAATGCGTCAAGATCTAGGAGGGGCTGTTTCGGAGGAGGAAGAAGAAGAAGACGGCTTTTTCTTGGGCAATGCAGCCGGTAGTCGCAGACGCTTGGGTGGTTTGATCGCCAACTGGCTTTTGGCCAGGCAAAGACAGGGTCTCATTTCCAACCATTTAAATTGCGAGATAATGTGCTACGTCTACGTGCTGGAGTTGGATAAAGCCTTGGGCCTAGCCTCGTCGATGATGAGTCAGCGGCGGGACGATGATGACGATGACCGTGATGATGAAGAGGAGCGGCGGTGGGTGCGTGGTGAACCGCCAAACTGGAGGAGATTCCACTGGGAGGACCTAGAATGTCGCGTTCGGTCTTTTGGCAAGGAATGGGCACGACGCCATAATCAGTCCGCCCTGAGTATGGCTCAAAGCGGGTTTCGCTTGGCGTCTTTGAGGCCCAAAACGAATCCCAGCCAGGATGTGGTAACGTGCTACCAGTGCTGGATCGGCCTGAGAAAGTGGCGAGACGATGACGATCCCGATCTAGAGCATCTGTGGAGAACGTGCGAAGACCGACGGTCGTGTCCTTACCTGCTCAACAAACTCGGCCGTCCTATGGTGAACTTCATCGAGGGTCTGCAAAAGGTGGGTGACCCGAAACCGCGGGATATGAACCATGCCAGAGAACTCTACGGCGCTCAACTGTTTTGAGAGTCCGTATTGACGAATATGATAATGAGGAGGCGGGGTCGGTCGCTATAAAGAGACCCCTCGCCAGTCGTTTCGTTTCATTCTCCCACTGGCACTCGCCCTGGCAAGATCTACTCCTTGCCCCGAAAGATAAAGG
>JAMYXO010000759.1:25000-38327 GCA_033310375.1 Conus canariensis
TGTGCTGTGTTGTCTGACCTAGTGTGTGATAGGCGTGGGTAAGGGTGGTAGGGCCGTCCGGCTTAGCGACCGTGACAATCTGTATCAAGATTCTATCATTTATGTTCCCAACCTGTACTGCCATGTTAGATTAAGAATATAAGTGGTTAAAGGTGGAATCAGCGAAAGTCAAAGGAGCAAATATTTTTATACTGGACTAAAGTTAGAATTAGATAGACGAATAGGCTCTTTAAAAGTAGAGCCTCAATCGTACTATACTATACTAAATCAATCACTCACATCCTAACAAAACTGGCTTAGATTTACATGATCTCTATGTTGCAATTCGACTCTTCCAATGTAGCTGTAGCTCTAGATCTCTCCCAAGCTCCCCGAATCTGCGACTGTCGCGCCTTACACAGGTTCCTTGACCTGCGCCGACCAAACAGCGCTCACTTTACGAGGTTACGGGGTTATTGAAACTGAAGACAAAGACATCTGTCTAGACCTGTGTTTCTGCTGATTTAAATGATGTATGAAATCGACAGCCTATGTTTGAATTACAAAGACGTTTAAACATCTTTTCTGTCAGATGATACAACATTCTGCATGTGAACTGAATTATGTTTGATGTGATATGATAAAATACAATATGGGATGTTTGCATGGCTACATCTGTGCACAATGGATACATTTCTTTCAACTTATGGTAAGACAGATCTTTTCGGCTTTGTTAAGTCTTGGTATCAGGAAATGCACATAAACTGTTAACTATTAACGCAAAGGGAATAGCAAATTTGTCTTGCTCAATATAACGTTATCATTATCGCGCAGAAAACACTCTCTTCATGGCAGATTAGGTCTAACTAACATCTTCCGTACTAGATCCGAAATTGACATTACGACCTCATATTCAACAACAACAAAGGCCCAGATCTGAGCCGATACATTGCTTACATGTCCACTGTCAATGTAAGGGCTAATAGGCGTTTCAGCAACATTCATCTCATGCAGTATTAACACCCATTTCATGGCACTTTCCATCAATTACTTAGATAGCAGACAACTTCAATACACATCACAGTCGAGTCAAATGTAAACAAACCCTGGATAATCTGTTGAATGCCACACGTAGCCATATCCGACACAAACTGATTAAAATAGGAAACCAGCATCCTCCATTAATATTCAGAACACACACAGAAATCTGTCCCACCTGGCTGTCATGGACAAAACAGATACATGAATGAAATGACCCCAACTGGAATTTCCCTGCATAATGGCCACTGCATTCAATGCAGTCACAGTGTAAGAAGCTTAAGTCAGTTTGTGAGGTTTCCAGATACTGACTTGAGTTATTTCAAAACGTGAAAAGACAATAAAAAAAACCAAAAGGTATAATAAATCCTACTCGCCATGTAAAAGTAAGTCAAAGCAGGTGATCATGAAATAATTGAATTGCAGATCCAGCAAAGATAGATGACAATGACCTATGTTCGGGATAGGAAATGAGAAACTGCAAGATGAAACAACAGCAACAGCCATTGGAACACAATCGGAAATGTCAAGTGGGACTGAGTATAGGGTGGTTGTTATAAGATTCAAGTATGGTGGGGACTGATTTCATAGATTGAAACAACATGGAAACGATCGATCCTGCGATGACTGACATGCAGATCGGACAATAAAAAAAAAAAAGATTAAGACCGCAGGATCGACGTAAAAGTGAAGAGAAAACAAAGGTAAAAAAAAAAAGAAAATTGCACCTCAGGGTAAAATTCGTCGATTAAGAAGACAAAGATGCTACAACAGTACGTTTCAGGTCATAGACCCTTTCTCAACTGCACAGGGAAGGGGGCAAGAAGTAAGAATAAAAGGCTGACTGCTACTCACAGAAAAAGAAAGCAATCAGTGGTAGGAGTGAGTAGAGTTAAACAGTGAAAGGAAAACTTAAAGTGGGGGGGGGGGGGGGGGGGGGGGGGGGGGGGGGGTTAAGGAAAAAGGGGAAGGTGTATGTGTAGGTGTGTATGAGCGCCCACGGAAGCATGTGCACATGTCCGCCAGTATGTGCGTGAGCGTGTGCGCGCGTGGGGTCGCGTGCATGCGTGCGCCTGTCTGTCTGTGTGCTCGCATGGTTGTAAGAAGGTCAAGATAAATCCAGTGGCTGACTCTGTTTTGATCCGTAAAGGGTTGGGTTAGGAGAAGTCTGTTTTGATCCGTAAAGGGTTGGGTTAGGAGAAGTCTGTTTTGATCCGTAAAGGGTTGGGTTAGGAGAAGTCTGTTTTGATCCGTAAAGGGTTGGGTTAGGAGAAGTCTGTTTTGATCCGTAAAGGGTTGGGTTAGGAGAAGTTATGCTAACGTGATCGCACTGAGTAAATTAGTTCCTGTGGAGGTGGCTGACTCTGTTTTGATCCGTAAAGGGTTGGGTTAGGAGAAGTTATGCTAACGTGATCGCACTGAGTAAATTAGTTCCTGTGAAGGTGGTTGTGGTTGAAATCTTGTTCGGAAATAGATGCGAAATGAATGAAAGTACCAAGAATTTGCTCAAATTGCAGATCAACCCAAAATGACTTTCAACGTTTTGACATAGAGAGTAGGGTTAGGGGAAGTTATGTTAAAAGTTATGCGAACGTGACTGCATAAACTATGACATATCCAAAAAAGCATAGTGGATATGTTGCAGCATTTTTTAAATGGCGGAAATTTTGTTGGAAATTCAATGGAAATTGAAAGAGAGCGATTCTAAAATGGATACGAATTCGAATTGGTTGCCTGTGTCCAACTTCGCTTCAATACATGGAGGGTAGGGGTAACTGAAGGCATGTGAAAAGTTATGCGAACACGCTGAGGCTATGTGAAATAGTTCCTGAAATACTAGAAATGTTGCATTATTACTGCGCAGTTGAAATCCTGAAACCTTTTTTTTTCGGAAATGAGTAGAAAATGAATGAGAATGATGAGAAAAGGATTGAATTCCAGATCAGACCAATATGACCGACCCTGTTTTGACACGTAGTGGGTAGGGTTAGGAGAGGTTATGCCAAAAGTTATGTGAACACGATCACACAGTCAAATTATGTCCAGGACAGGTAGAGATGTTACAGCATTTACCTATGGCAGAAATTCTGTTCGGAAGTTAATAGGAATTGAAAGAGGGCGATTCTAAAAGAGTTAAAGGGACCCTGATGTCATACATAGAGGGGAAAATTGTGGAAAGTATTCACGAAAGTGATAAAAACACAATCGCACACTCAGCAATAATTATATCCAAGCATAGCGTAGATGTAGTTCTATTCGGAAATCAATAGAAATTGAAAGAGCGCGATTTCAAATTGGTTAGGAACTCGAACCTGTTTGCCCGTGTTCGGCTACGCTTCGATACCTAGAGGGTAAGAGTAGTTGAAGCTATGTGAAAAGTTATGTGAACACGATCTTATCATGTGAAATAGCTCTCGGTGCTGTAGATGTTGTAAGATTATTATGTGGAATAATCCTGTTGGGAAAACATAGCAAATGAATAAGAGTGATTTGAAAACGATTAAATTCCAGATCAATCCGGAATGGCTGACTCTGTTTTGATATGTAGACAGCAGGGTTTGAAGCTATGTCAAGTTATGCGAACAACATTGCACTATGTGATATACTTCCTTGAATGCTGTGGAGGTGGTAGTATCATCTTGTGGTTAAAATGCTTTTCGGAATTATACAGGAATGAATGAGAGTAACAAGAAAACTGCTTAAATTGCAGGTTAACCCTAAAATGATGTAGAACGTTTTGATATCAGAGGGTAGGGTTAGGAGAGGTATGTCAAAAGTTAGGTGAACCCGATTGCATATACTAACATATACATCCATTTATAGTGTTTACGTTGCAGCATTTATATATGTCAGGTATTCTGTTCAGAAATCTACAGAAATTGTGTCAAAAGTGAAGCAAACACGATCGCAGTACATAAAGTAGCTCCAGGAATGTGTGTGTGTGTGTGTGTTTACAGAGGAAGTTAGATCTGGGATTTTTTTTTGTACGCGGCTGTAAAGGAGACAGATCTGCACAAGTCGCCTTTCAATTTGTGAGAGGAAAAGCTTTATGGTACCGAGTAAGAATGTTCCCTTCCATGCCGTTATTGTACAATTCCACACATTGTTTTAAAAAGCATGAAAAACGTGAACTATGTAAATAACTGAATTCAGTGTGAGGTGACTCAAAGTGGAATATTGCTGTCGATGGACTGCAGTAACGTGGTAGCAAAGACTTCAAGAAATAGGCCCCAAAGAAAAAAAAATTGTTAGGGATAGTTTGGGAACAGAAACAAAGATGACACACTACAACATATTTAAAGGGGAAAAAAAAAAAGTATATATAAGGCTGATAAAAGAAAGGAAAAAAAAGATAGCACATAGTAAGCTAAGCTATGAATAAAGAAACATTATATATATATATATATATATATATATATATATATATATATATATATATAGTTTCTTTATTCATTTAAATACATATAATGTTTCTTTATACATAGATGACATTTCGTTAAATGACTAAAGAAACATTATGAATTGTAATGGTGGAACGTGACAGTAGACACACAGACAGGTAGATGCACAGACATACAGACATGCACACGTACGTACATGCATACATACATACATATATACATACAGACATACATACATGCATACATACATATATACATACATAGCCTAAATGACAAATACAATCCCCATAAGCAGCCAGCACCACACTACTCCAATGGACATGATTTGCGGCACCAGTCACAAGGTTTGATCACACGGAGAATGAAAAAGGGAGTCCAGTGCCTGTTGTAGAATCGCTTTTCTTTTCTTTTTCATTTCGTTTCTTTCATTTCCAATTGTTCACCAGCTCTGAAGGGCTTCTTCAGGGACCGTCTCTTTTGTTATAAAACGTCTTGATATCAAAACGATTCTTTCTGCCTCTGACTCCTCAGTGGAACAAGACCACGCCTGTGCCTGAGAGACACAGACTCCGTCTATGTTGCTCTCTTTCTGCAAATTGGGAACTCCGAACTTGTGCAAGAACAGGCGAAAAAAAAGAAAAAGAAAAAAGAAACAACATCAAGAAAAAAAAACTCTGATAAACAGAATTTCCTGCACAGAGTCAATCTGGGGTCAAAGTATCTAAGAGTGACAAGAATTCTCCATATTATTTAGGTGTAGAGACACAGTCATATTTCAGTTGCCATCCCTTTCTCGCCCCCCCCCCCCCCCCCCCCTCTCTCTCTCTCTCTCTTTCTCCAGATGTGCTCTCTCTCTCTCACTCTCTCTCTCTCTTCATCCACAAATGTGTGTGTGTGTGTCTGTGTGTGTGTGTGTGTGTGTGTGTGTGTGTGTGTGTGTGTGTGTGTGTGTGGACTGTAACAGGTTCTGTGGACCAGCCAGCACGGTCGACATCCCCACAGCTGGCCATCCACGCAAGGTGCTGAGGACCTTCGGAGAGGCTGTGGCCGAAACTACCCTGCGCTTCTCCTCCCTCGTCCTCACGCCCCAGCAGGTGGCTCTGCTCAACATGCAGCCAGAGCCACAATACCTGTACCTGCAGGGTCCGCCAGGCTGCGGGAAAACCGTGGTGCTGGTTCTGAAGGCCCTGCAGTGGGCGAGGCAGGGGAGGCAAGTGGTCGTTGTTGGTCAACCTGTCAATGCGTCAGTAAGCATTTTATTGCAGAAACAGCTGCGCACAATGCTGGGGGCAGCAGCAGCAGCACCACCGGCTGGAAGCATCCAGCGTCTCAGCTGTGACGTCAGTGACATCAATAAGGATGCTTCCCGCCTGGTGAAGCTGCTCGGTGCTGGTCTTTATCCTGATGCATTCATCCTCTTTGATGAGGCTCCTATTGACAGGTCAGTTTTTGACTTAGGTCACATGTGTGTGTGTGTGTGTGTGTGTGTGTGTGTGTGTGGCAAAACAGAGCTATTACAGGATGTCCCCACCCCTCCTCTCCCGAATCGCCCCCTTCCTCCCCATCACCCCCACCCCACCTCTCGCCCGTTCCCACCTCATCCCAGCTGGTCCAGATGAACACAAATAGACAACACACCAGTCAAATATAGAATCTGCTCTCTTTGTTCGAGACATCATATCCCTATTTGAACACGTTCAACGACTCGCGCAAATTAAGGGAAAAAATGAATAAATGAACACATTAAGCAAATAAATAAATGAATGAAAATGGAAAATAGATAAATGAATAAATAAACGCGAACACATCGATAAACAAATGAATGAATAAGTAAAATAAGTCAATGAACAAATAAATAAATGGAGCATGGAAGGAACTGATAAAAAAAGTAAATAAAGGAATTAATCAATTGATTGATATCGAGATACATGCGGTATAAGCAACGGAATATGACCAAAGTTAAAAGAGAGATAACCACAGATTTCGCTTATGACATAGGTAGCGAACAGTTGTTTCCCCTGCTTCACCAGATTACCTCTGTATTCAACTTGGGTGTTGTTATTCACGCGCTGTTCTGTTTAGTGTATCTGTGCATAATACAGTGCACTAAGTAGTTTATGTTGTCTTTTATATTAAAACAGTGTTAATTCATGTCAGTGTTTTATAGTATTACAATTTGTTGTCTTGTGTTTCAATGTACTGTATTGTTGTCACAAGAAGTTTCTATGAGCAGAGCTTGGGCCATTCTCTCCAGGCAAACTGGCAAATTTCTCTGGTGCCGCCATTTATCATGGCAGCATGGATGTAGGGTTCAGCTCTGAGTACAATTTTTGCCCCCAGCACACGATCCGCCATCTCCGAAAAAATAAGAAAGAAAATCAACATTCGAGACTCAAAAATGTTGTCTTCAGTCGCTGAATGCAACACACATTCCTATCATTCGACGCAGAATTCACCGATAATTATTTGTCACAAAGTGCATTAAATCTGTAAGATTCAAACGGCAGCGAAAACCCATTCCTGCCATCATCATCTGCATGGAGGCACATTTCCCCCGCATTCTTCTCCGCTTCCTGACCCCCCCCCCCCCCCCTTCTTCCCCCCCCCCCCACTCCCCCCTCTTCTTCCTCCAATACTGCGCACTCTTCTTTCCCCTCTCCTCCCCACAGATTCAGATAACCTCACAACTGTATTCAAGTGAAAGGTTCATCACAACTGGTTACAGTGGAGGGTTCATCACAACTGGTTACAGTGGAGGGTTCATCACAACTGGTTACAGTGGAGGGTTCATCACAACTGGTTACAGTGGAGGGTTCATCACAACTGGTTACAGTGGAGGGTAGGGTTCAGGGGCTTCACTCACAAATACACGATGGGTAACTCGCTTCCCTTCTCTCACCATATAGCACTCCCCCTCCCCCCTCCCCCCTCCCCCCCCCCCCCCCCAACACACACACATACACACACGCACATGCGTTTGCTATGTAATATCACTGAAATCTGTGCGAATACAGTGAACAGACTTTTCTATTCTAAAACACCATTCTTCAGAGCTTTTTCCAGGAAAACTGGCCTGTCCACTTCTGCTTAATGCATTTGTTAATGACATTTCAACTTACGTGCAACGACGATTCATCTAATTCGATCACAAACGACGGCACCGAATTTCCATGTCTGTTAGATGCACATGGCGTAATAGTTCTCTTCATCTACAAAAATGAAACTGTATATGTACAGCATTGAATGGAGATTTCAGAATCAATTTCACCAAAATATGATCCTAAAATACCTCTTGCATTCAAAGATCGGTCAAATGTCATACAGATCACAAACCAGCACAAATTTTGCGAGATCGTTTTCCGTAAAATGGCAGAAGTGCCCAAGAGCATTTTGTAAAGTAAGCAAAGAAAACACTGCACACCCTGAAATGAACAAGAAAAAGTTCAAAACTGAAATCAGACGTAATGATTCACCTCTGTAATATGCTAATTATACCAGTATCCATTCATTGGAGTTGACATGTGGTTCCCTTCTACAGATCTCGACATGAGCAACGCAGTTCTCGTATTCAAACCCTTTTCTTCCGAGTTTATCTCTAGCACCACCACCACCACCATCAACCCCCTCCCCTCCCCCTTCCTTTTCTACCCCTTCCCCCACCTCTCCCCCCACCCCACTCCCGCAAACACGCACGCAAACGCACACGAGTCTGCAATTTTATATTCCTGCTTAAAATGCAGTGAGTCCTCCTGCCTCAGTTGAACATGGTTGATGCCCAGTCAGGTTACAAACTGTACGCAGCCGTGTTTCTAATTACACATAACCACATCACACCTCGAACAGGCATCTGAAAGCATGCTTCAAAATGTAGAAATATCCGACACTTCATTGCTAGAGTGCATCCGAAATGTTCCACATGAAATGGAAATGATTCATGTCTAGAGGGAACAAAACATGCCATGAAAAAGGAATTGGATTCCAAAAAGACATTTGTCTTGACACAACAAAAAGGCGGCACTTTGAGAATGCATTCTTTCAAAGAATTTACTGGAAACTTCCGACTAAAAAGTAAACGCACGACATTTTGAACGAAGACATGAAGTCAGTAGACATCGCTACAGTGGTCACGATCCACAAACAGAAAAGAATAGATACATGGACATTACAGATGGAGTGAGAAAAATGGTCAGTAGACATACATTATTCTCTGTGGTCTGGACATCTACTCCATCAAGATTTACCAGACCCAGACTTGTGCAAACAATGCTCAAGTGACATGCTCTGCTGTGATGCTCTACAAAGCCATGCTGCAAAATATGTCCGTGATTCCATGAACATGAAACGGCTGTAATGGCTCCGTATATGGGGCCAGTATAAACTGTCGTTCAAACAAAAACTGTGCTCTCATTTTGTATTATATAAAAAAAAATTTAAAAAAATCGGAAATGAAATGAGGCAGGGAACAGTAAACGACAAACTGTAAACAAGTGGGGTATTTTTTGCTCCCATAAGAAAACCTAACACAGGGTAACTTTTATTCAAGACTGGCACGGCCTTTTAAACTTGAATAAAGTCAGACAATTACATAGACGAACAATCTAATAGTGGGGGAAAAACCAAGCGCAGGCCTACAACTGAACTGTCTTCATAGTAATGACTTGGCAAAGATTAGGACTTAAGGGGGGGAGGGGGGGGGGGATTTGAAGATGGAGAAACTGGGAACATGTAATTAAGAAAATATATTACAGATATGAAAACTCCCTTATGGTTCCCTTATGCAGCTAGTGAAGAGTTTTCATATCTGTAATATATTTTCTTAATTTCATGTTCCCAGTTTCTCCATCTTCAAATCCCCCCCCCTCCCCCCTTAAGTCCTAATCTTTGCCAAGTCATTACTATGAAGACAGTTCAGTTGTAGGCCTGCGCTTGGTTTTTCCCCCACTATTAGATTGTTCGTCTATGTAATTGTCTGACTTTATTCAAGTTTAAAAGGCCGTGCCAGTCTTGAATAAAAGTTACTCTGTGTTAGGTTTTCTTATTTTGTATTATATGTTATTAACATGTTGTGTCTATACCTCATGACAATTAAACTCTAAGTCACACACACACACACACACACACACACACACACACACACACACACATGCGCGCGCGCGCGGGCGCAAAGTTACAAAAATAAACTTCTTATGAGAATGTTGATAAAATGTACAGATGCTAGGAATTTTCTGATAGTCTTCATTGTAATATTTGGAATTTGATAAGTGACAATCTTTTTAACAAATCATTGAAACAACAACAAAGACAAGAAAAGCCTTGGTTTGATGCATTCGTGATCCCATACATTTGATATGTCCGACAATCAAATCCTTTTTTTTTTCGGTTAAAGCTGAATGCTTTTCAAGCGGAATTCAGTAAAAGGGAATATGTGTTTAAGGAGCAGTCGGAAACTTACTCCATAGCTCTTTTTCAATTGTCTCTATTTCTTGGAAGATCATCAGCCTCGTTTAATGACATTTTCTTTAATAATCAGAATACTTCAACGGTTCTAAATGTTGTTTTTACTTTCTCTCTCTTGTTTCATATATTGTTTCAATCACTTTGCTGAAATTCCGCATAGTGTTTATGATTTTTTCCCCATGTCTTTTTGTTGTTGTTTTTTCGTTTATTATTTAAGGTAAGCATACTCATTTGTCCTTAAACATTCTTGCACATATACATCAACAAGCGCCCCCCTCCACAACATTGTCCCCCATCCGATCCCCACCCATCCCTCTCAGAGTAAGAGAAAGACAGGGAGTGACAGACACACAGAGAGACACACAGACAGATAGACAGACACACAGATAGACGAAGACAGAAAGAGAGACTCACACACGAGTCAAGTCTGAAACCGAATGAATACTAGAACACATTGACTGATTATTGCCCCCACTGCTATTATCACTATTAACACCACTATTGCTGCTGTTGCTGATATTATTACTACTGCTACTATCACTACGGCTGCTACTACTATTACTACTACTGCTGCTGCTGCTGCTACTGTTACTGCTACTATTACTACTGCTGCTACTACTACTACTACTACTATTACCACCACTACTACTACTACTACTACCACCACCACCACCACCACCACCACCACCACCACTATTCCAATACACAAGGAGAAGGCGGAATATTGTGAAGGTGTGCTATGAATGCACTGCTCCTATTTCAGATCTAAATGGAGAATTGGAAGAGAAAGAGGGAAACACGAGGCAGAGACTACTGCTGCTACTGCCACCACTACTGCTACCACAGCTGCTGCTGTTGCTGCTACTGCTACTGCTGCTTTACTACTTCTGCTGATATCACAACTACTTGAATAATAGCACTATGTATGAAGAATTTAATAGACATTGAAGACATGTGACTACAGACTATGTGCTGTAGATCTATAGATCCCGTTTTAGATCTACACGGAGTTGACGGGACCTACACCTGACTGTATCCTGTGTCACAGTTACAGTGACAGATACCAGTTCTTCCAGTGGCTGACAGCTGTCCGGCACCGACTGCCCTCAGTCCGTGTGTGGGCAGCGTCACTGTGGAGAGTGGACGACGACCCCACACGTCCCCGTCCGTCCTGGCTGGAGATCCACGAAGTCACTGAACCTCTGCGGTCACCGCCTGCAGTGACCAGCCTGGTGGAGAGGGCAGGTTGGATGAAAGGCCGCTACATCCCCCAGTACAGCGTCCCAGCACTGCCTCCCCCCACAGAGGGACCACCAGTCCGGAAGCTGCGTCACAGGGGTCAGGCAGGTCACAGTGGGGGTGAGCCCTGGCAGTGTGCCCTGTGTGCCAACACCATTGGTCACCTCCTGACCCATGAGATACGTGTGGGACAGCTAGGTAGGAACTGTTCTGTCTCATCATCATCATCATCATCATCATCATCCTGGTGATGACAGGAATTTAGATCTAATTCTGTACAATGTACAAGTACTGACAGAGAAATAGATCTGGATCTCCTCCTCTGATTCACATTTATTTCTTGTGCACAATGGATGGTTGTGTGTGCGTGCGTCTGTCTGTCTCTTTGTCTTTCTGTCTCTCTGTTTGTTTATCTGTCTGTTTGTCTGTGTTTATCTGTCTGTCTGTTTGTCTGTTTACCTGTCTGTGTGTCAGTGTGTCTGTGTGCATCAGACAAGCCAGGGGTGGAGGTGTACAGTGACGTCATGTCATCATGATCATGCTGTTTTCAGGTGCCCCCCAGTACAGGGACACCTGGGTTCTCTGTGAACACCTTCCTGATGCACGTCGTGCTGACGTCCTGGTACGTCGTCTGAGAGGTCATCACGGTGTACCGGTCAGGGTGGTGTCATATCTCCCCAGTGAGAGTGAGGCAGAGGATCTGGCCCTGGCCCTCACTGACCTGGTCATCGTCACAGACGTGCGCAATGTCCAGGGGATGGAGAGGGCGGTGGTCATAGTGCTGGGAGTGTGGAGTGCTAATGTCCATCTGTCATGCTCCAGGTCCACCAGTTTTCTGTGTGCCATTAACTGACACCACCACAGGGACAGCCTGTCACCATGATGTCACACCGCCACACCTCGTCACCAACGGCTTCATGTTTCTCTCCCCCCCCCCCCCCCCCCCCACACCCTCCCTGCTCTTCATCCTTCTGTTCTTCTTTCTTTCCGTTCTGTCTTTCCTTTCCTCCTCCCTTTGTTCCTTCTTCTTTCCTTTGTTCCTGTCTTCCGTTCCATCATCACTTCTTTGTTCGCTCTTTTCTTCATTCCCTTTGTCCTTTCCTCGTTTATTTCGTCCGTCTGTTCTTCTTCAGAGACATTCGCTTACATTCATTCCTTCTTCCCGTCAATGGAGAGCGCGCTGTCAGTATTTTTAACACACTGTGGCAGAACTTAAGAAGCCGACCTGTGTATCAACATTTTTTATTCTCTGTCTCTGTCTCTGTCTCTCTCTCTCTCTCTCTCTCTCTCTCTCTCTCTCTCTCTCTCTCTCAGCAGTGAGCTGTCGTGATTACGAGAAGACGCACTGTACAGGCTCTGTTTAATAAGTGTTAATTACTGCAGACTTAGTCATTTCTGTGTCTTCATGTTGAACAGACTGATACGTTAAGTACTATGCTGTGCGGAGGAAGCCAGTTTCGGTCTGTATGTGGCCTTTTTGTGCCGATTTTCATCGGCTTCATGTTGAAGAGAGAGTCCAAAGAAAGCTGGCCTCACGTATCGCCATGTGGTCCCTTCCCCGCAATGTGGACGGTGTCGTGTTTGGATTGTTGCTCTCCTACCTGTGTTGGGGGAGCTTTTTACTTCAATGCGGGGACATCAAGAGCAACCCTGGACCCAGTCCTCTTCCAGGCAGGGATACCACGAGGCAGACTTGGTTCAGCAGTGTCGGGGGTTCCCACTGGCTTAGTCTGGACAAATCTGGTGATCCTCTCTCTTCGACGTCATCGAGTTCAGAGCGGACACTGAGCGAAATCATGGCTAGGATTGTGTCTTCCTGTGAGCAGATGAATGCCAAGCTGGAGGAGCTCAGGAAGGAGGTCCACAATCTGCGTGATTTCTACGTGTCTCTCCAGACTGAAGTGTGAACCTTGACGGATGAACTTGTCGAGCTTCGTAACCAGAGCCAAGACCTGAAGAAAACAAACAGCGACTTGTGTGCAAAGCTTGACGAATGTGATGCCAGAATGGATGACTTGGAGGGCCGCTCCAGGCGCAACAACTTTATTTTTTATGGTTTACCTAGGAGTGACAAGGAAACGAGTGCAGACTGTGAAGGTTTACTTCGTGACCTGTTTATAGACAAACTGCAACTGACCGACGACGTGGAGCTCAATAGGGCGCACTGGCTGAACAACAGACATGACTCTCCTAGCATTGCCCGTTGTGTTTCC
>JAMYXO010007613.1:0-11899 GCA_033310375.1 Conus canariensis
TTTCTTTTTTTGTCGCCGTTTTTGGGCTCCTCAACAATGAAAAAAAACTTTTTTTTTTCATGTCTTGCGGGAAGCACTAGACCCCATTTCTTTTTCAGGGGGAAAATTCTGTCAACAAGGGGACTGAGGAACCAAATTTTTTTTTTGGGGTTTTGTCTGAGACAAAATTCCCGCTAAAAATTCTTTTACTTCTTTTCCGGGGGTTTCCCTTTAAATTTCTTTGACTTTGTCTCGGTGGAAAAGTAGCGCTATGGGGGGGGGGTAGGTGGGTGCAGAAAAACCTTGCTAAAGGGGTGCACCCCCCGGGGGACTCACAAAAAAGGGGCCCCACAAACAACACCGTGTGATTTTTCCTGTTCTTTTAAACTGCCCCTTGGGGTCCCACAGGGATTTCCCCCATCCTTGGGGTCTGCCCGGGGGGGGGGGTTCCCATGAGGGTCTTTTGTGGGGTGGTCACCCCCGGGGGCCAAAGGGGGGATGGAAAAAAAAAAAAGGGGGCTTTTGAAATGGGGGAATCAAATTTGGGGGGCCTTTTCAAAAAAAAACCTGACGATTTTTAGTTTTTTCACATTTTTTCAAATCCCAAGGGAGCATCTCCCCCTTGACACAGCATGTCCCCCCGGTCTTATCAGTTCAAAAAAAAAGTAACAGAAATTTTTTTTTTTTTTGATTTCCAAAAAGACGTAGGTGGTTTTAGCTAGAGCGGGGGGAAAAGGTTTTCGGTGTCCATTTAAAGGGAAGGAAATGAAAAACCCCCGATCTTTTTGGTTTTAATCACACTTTTTTTAAAAAAAGGAGCTGTCAAGTCGCTGATAACGAAAAAAAATTTTTTCGCCAAACCAAATTTTCCCTTACCCCGCACCAAAAACGTTTTTGTATTAGTCACGGTGTGAAGAAGTTTCTTTTTGCTTAAAATTTTCATTTTTTCAGTCCTGGGGTTTTTTTTGGGACGTTTGTTCTGAAAATCACTTCAAAAAAACAGAATCACTCCCACATACCACTTTTGTCCCCCATCCCAACTCTTTTACTTTTCCCACGGAGCTCGTTTCACAAACAGTTTAACATTCACGACGGTCATGGCAGCGCACAACTATTTTCTCAGAACGAAAAGTCACCACACTTCTTTGCCGGATTTGAAAATAAAACGATTGATCGTTCCCCATTTTTAAAATTTTGTATAAAAAACGAAAAAGAAATTTTAAAACAAAACCAAAAAAAATCAGCAAAAACCCAACAACACCAACTAATGGACTCCCTTTCATACAATTTTCCGCAAAACAATTCACACTTTATGTCTTTGGGAAAATTGAACAACTTTCACATTTTTTGGGGCACCACAAAAATTTGCACTTTTTTTCCTTTTGTGTGTGCCCCCCCAAAGGCAAAACAAAAAAACAAAAAAAACCCAAACCCAAAAAGGGAAACCCCGGTTTTTTAGAACCGGGCACGGGCGGTGATATTTGGTCGAGTGGCCCAGTAGGGGCACAAGCAGACAGACAGACACACAACAAGGGGGCAGAGGGAGAGGAAAATCCTTAAAAAATTTATTCGTGCCTGTGACACCCCGGTCGAATACTTCCACAGGGGGGGGGGAAACTTCCTGCTTCGACATCTATTCCTAACAATGCAAAAATCCATGAGGGCTGGAAAACGTTTCACTTTACTCCAAAACTCGGCTTTGACTAATTGTTAAAGTTCATTTTCAGGGACTGCAGGGCAAGTACCAATGGACATCCCTTTCGAAAGACCTTTCATCGGGATTTTACATAGGCCCTCAAGCACAGGTCTTTCACCCTTTTTCCGGGGGTTTTCTGGTAATGAAAATACTCCCGCCCCCGGGTTCCCGGCAATTTGGTGTCGGGGGTTTGAGGGGGGGCTTGTTTCGAAGTCAGCAACGATCTTCGGGCCCCATCATGTGACGATTCTTCTGACAG
This sequence comes from Conus canariensis, assembly GCA_033310375.1. Classification (NCBI taxonomy): domain Eukaryota; kingdom Metazoa; phylum Mollusca; class Gastropoda; order Neogastropoda; family Conidae; genus Conus; species Conus canariensis. Next base: position 1,935 of record JAMYXO010007613.1, read on the forward strand.
CTTTTTTCACTCTGTGAAAACATTCAAATAAGGCCTTGGTTCGACCCCCCTTTCAAACTTCATTTGGGGGGGATAAAAATCCATTACCCCCCAAAAAGGGGAAAAAACCCCTGTTCAAAAGGGGCCTGGACACCCAATGTCGCTCCAATAAATTTTTCACACCTTTCGACTTCTATTTTTCTTTTTGGGGTTAAATGACGATCCCTTTTTTCCCGCACTTTCCAGCAGAAACTTCCTCGGGCCTTTTTTCCCCCCCCACGACCGTCATTTTCACTTCCTCTACCTGTAGAATAGGGGAAGGGGGCACTTCGCTACTTCCAACCGACCAAACAGATTAAAAAGGGGGTCCCAAAATCCCCCCCCACCCACGCTGCACATTTGCAACTACAGCATCATAAAAGCCTCGACCCTTGGGGGGCCCCCGGGGCTTCGCTCTCATCCTTCCGTACAAGGGGAAAATTTAAATTTCTGTCTCCCGGTGTTGGACATTGACAGTCCTAAATACCTATTCTGCATTTTTTTGCAACGCAAAAAAAAAATTTCTTTGAACCTGCACCACATGTTTCTCCCTCCCGCACCTCCCCCCACTCTCTCCCCCATTCTTTTCTGGGGGAAACCGAACACCTCAAAAAATTTAAATTTTTAAACCCCCCGGTCCCTTTAAAAAATCTTTTTCCCCCTAAAAAAAAAACCCAATATCAAGTTTTACTTTTTTTATTTTCGCTTGTTTAAAGAAACTATTGTGCTACTGTCCAAAACCCCCTGGGGGGCGTAATACCCCCAAAAGGGGAAAACGGGGGGGGCAAACACACGGTTTTTTAAAAAAAAAAAACCCCCATGAAATATCTCCCATATCTGAATTTTAAAATCAATCGATCCGAATTTCTCAACAAATTTTTCCCACCATTTTAAAAAAAACTTCCTTGACAACTTCCCTCTCTCTCTCTCTTCTCTCTCTCTCTCTCCCCATCTTTTTCTCTCTCTCTCTTTTAAATTTGAACAAAAAAAATTACAACAAACACAGAATAATTAATGGAATTTCACAATCCCAAAGTAATTTCTTCTTTATGAAAAAAACATAAAAAAAAAAGGGGGAAATACTTTTTCAAATTTATCCCTTTTACTTTTACAAAAAAACAAAATAAATTTTGCCCCCTTTTTAAAAAAACTTGCTTAAAAAAAAGCCCCGCTTTTTTCATCAGATTAAAAAAAAAATTTTTAAAAAAACCGCCACCTAACCTCTTCGGTACCAAAAAAACCCAAAATAACAAATTTTAAAAAATTTTTTAAAAATAAAAAAAAAAAATTTTAAAACGGGCATTTTTTGCATTATCTTTTTTAAAAGGGGAAATTTTTTTCACATTCAACTGCATACACCCACCAATTTTGGTAAAAATTTTTTCAAAAAAAAAAAAAAACGGGTTTTTAAGGCATTCACTTCATTGTTCTAAAATTAATTTAAAATGACCTGATTTTTAACGTCCAAATTTTTTTAAATCCCCCATAGTTTTGAAAAAAACCCTAAGTGGGGCACACCCCCCCCCACCCCCAAAACACCACACACCAAAAAAACACACACCACACACACACAAAATAAATTTTTCTGGACCTCTAAGTTATACAACGGGGGGGAAAATTGTCTGCCCAAAAAGAAAAAATCTCATAAATCAAGTGTTTAACAGTTTGGTTTAGGGCATTTATTTATTTATTTATTTATTTTTTTTATTTTTTTATTTTTTTTTTTTATTTACTCTTCCCACCTTTTAAAACTTTCACAACCCCCCCCCCCCTTCCTCCCCCATCTACCACGATACACGCCCCCCCCCCCCCCCCCTCCCATTTCCACCCCCCCCCCGGGGGCCCCCCCTTCCCCCCCCACCCCTCACCTCCCACCCACCTCCCCCCCCCCCCCCCCCTCCCCCCCCCCCCCCCCCACACACAACACACCTGCCCACCCCTTTCAAGCATTGCTCAAAAATTTCTGGGGGCCCCAATTTTGGGGGACGGGGTTTCCCTTTTGGGACCATAAATTTAAATTTTTTTTGGGGGTTTATCACACGCAATTTTTTGGACGCAAGACACCAATCACGGGGACCCAAATATGGCCCAAATTTTTTTTGACACATTAAAGGGGGAAAAGGGGCCAAGGGGACGGACTAAGGGGAAGGGACAAATCGAACATAAACCCCCTTAGACAACAACGACAAAAAAAACATCTACAAAAAAATCAAAAAAGGGGGACGTAAAGGGGGACTAGGGGCTCCATTCAGATATATAGGGGGTTTAAATCACCCCATCAAGCAGGGAACTCATCAAGCCATCCAACAATAAAAAATCTTTAACATAATGCTAAGTAAAAAAACTAATTAACCAATAAAAAAATATTGTTTTGCGCAAAAAAAATTTTTTTGTTTTTTTTAAACAACTAAATTCGTTTAAAATTTTTGGGGGAAAGATTTAATACGGGTTTTTATGTTTAAACCATTTTACTCATTTGGGGATTCGACTTTTTTCAGCTTAGTTTCACAAATTTTTAAACTAATACTTTTTTCAATGGGGGAAACACCACCGTCGGGTTGGAAAACACCCGAACATTTTTTTTTCATCGGAAAGGGGCAAAAAATTTAAAAAATTTTAAAAAACTTTGCAACCTTTTTGTTTTTGAATCATAAAAGGGGCTTTAAAAAAAATTTCCATTAATTTTAAAAAACCAAAATTAGTTTTTAAAAAGACAAAAAGGGGTTTTAAAAAGCCCCAAAGGGTTTAAAATCAACAACTTTTAAAAGTCATTGGGGGCTTTACGTTCGTTTTTAAATTTTTTTTTAAACCCCAAACCTATGTTGCCAAAATTTTTTTTTTTTAATTTTTTGTGCCTCGTTCTGTACATGTCTTTTTCCCCATGTGATTTTTTTCCAATGCAAGTTTTTTCCACACTGTTCTGTTTTTTTATCTTTGGGGCATGTTATTGCCTTTTTTTTGTTCATCTTTTTAAAAACCTTTTTTTTGTCACATTAACGCCTTTTATTTTCATTTATTAATGGCTTTTTTTTTTTCTCATTTTAAGGCCTTTGTATTGTTCAGCATTAAGTCCTTTGTATTTTGGGGGTTTTATTAAAAGCCTTTGTATTTTTCCCCCCTTTTTTCCTTTTTATTTTTTCCCCCAAAATTAAATTCCTTTGTTTGTTCACTTTCCCGTTTTTTCCCTCATTAACCCCTTTTTATTTTTCTCAATTTTAAAAACCTTTTTTTTGTCCCGGGTTTTAAAAGCCTTTTTTTTTTCATTTAAAATTTTTTTTAAATTTTTCATTTTTTTTAAAATGAAACCCCTTTTTTTTTTCATCCCGTAAAAAACCCCCTTTTTTTTAAACTCCTTTTTTTGTTCATTTTTTTCCTTTGTATTTATCATTAACGTCCTTTTATTTTTTTTTGTTTTTTTTTCCTTTTTATTGTGTCATAATGTAAAAATTTCCTTTGTATTTTTTCATTGTGTTCCCTTTTTTAAAAATTTTTCATTTTAAAATTCCCCTTTATTTTTATGCTTTTAATTTTCCCCTTTTTTTATGGGGCCCCCTGTAAATTTCCCCCTTTTTTCATTGTAAAACCTTTTTTTTTAAAATTTTTTTTTTAAAATTTTTCCCTGTTTAAATTTTCCCTTTGGGGATGTTCCCTAAAAAAACCTTTTATTGGCAACATTTTTCTTTTTTTTTTCCCCATTAAAATTTTTTTATTTTTCCCGCTTAATTTTCCCCTTTTTTTGGGCATTGGGTTTTCCCCTTTTTTTTTTTTTTAATTTCCCCTTTTTTGTGGGCATTTTTTTTTTTGTTTTTTTTTCCCTTTAATTTTTCTTTTTTTTTCAAAAAGCATGTAAAGTCTTTGTATTTTTTCCAAATTTTTTTGTAATTTTCCCCTTTTTATTTCCATCATTAATTTTTTTTTGTTTTTGGGGGCATCATTAAAATTTTTTTCCCCCTTTAAGGGTTTTTTGCATGTAATTCTTTGTATTTGCCATTTTTTCAAAATTCCTTTTTTTTTTGCCATCATGTAATTTTTTCCCTTTTTATGGCCCCCCTTAATGCCCCTTTTATGTGTATCATTTAAAGGCTTTTTAATTTTTATCATGTAATTCTTTTTAAGGTTTTTTTTATATTTTCCCCTTTTTTTTTCCAGCATTAATTTCCTTTTTTCCATTATCATCAAATACGGTTTGGGAAATTGGGCCCTCCCCTCCTCTCCCTCTTTTTCTCTCTCTCTCCTCTTTCCCCCCTTCTGCTTTTAAAACAATGGGGGTTTTTAAAATTTTATTGGGTTTCCAACAAAAACTAAACAACGGGCCACTTTTTACTTTCTACACTACACACAAAAAAACCCGACCACCTTACACACACACAACCCCACACACACACCACACACACACACACACACACACACCCCACACACAAATCGTGTGCCCACGTTCCCCCCCCCCCGCACATACACGCCCCACCCCGCGAGAAAATTTTGAAAAAAAGAAAACAACAAAAAAACACAAAAAGAAACAACAACAAAACAAAAACAACATTACAATATCGCCAAAAAAAAATTTAACAACCAAAAAACGGGCCACTAACAAAAAAAACAAAAAAACCCAACAATCCCCGATAAAGCAACAAAAACACACAACCAAAAAAAAAAACTAACTTTTAAAAAAACATAAAAAAGGGGAAAAAAAAAACAAATTAACAGACATAAAAAAAAAAAACTACTATTAAATAAAGTAAGAAAAAAACACACACACACCCCACACAACACAACCACACACACAACCAAAACACAAAAACAACTAAAAAAACAAAAAAACAAAAAAAAATCAACCGATTCTCCCTCCCCCCCTCCCCACCAACTCAACACATATATGAACTCCATACAGAAAACCCCCGAAATATAAAAAATTTCCCCTATAAAATTTTTTTTTTGGGGCCCCGGGCCCCAAACCCTTATCTCTTTAATTTTACCAAAAAATAAACATCGAAAAAAAAAAATCCTTTAAGAAACCCCTTTTTAACCCCCGAAGTTCCCACCGCCCTTAGAAAAAAATTTTTTTTTATGAAGTTATTTTTCCCTTTGACAGCATATAACTCCCAAATATAAACGCCGTAATATAAAAAACCCTTTTCATAAACTTTTTCTTGTCCGGGGCCCAAATTTTTCCCTTTAAAAAACCCAAGGGCCCCACAAAGGGGGCCCCCATGAAAAAAAAAAAAAATTTTAATAAAAAATTTTTAAAAAAACAACAAGAACAAAGCGATTTTGCCCTTTTTTTGGGGAATTTTTAAAAAAAAATTATGTATTTAAAAAAAAATTTTAAAGGGGGAAAAAATTAAAAGGGGGCCATTTCAAAACGCAAACTTTCAACGTCAAGGGCCCCAGATTGAACCCCTTTGGGGCTGGTTCAAAAAACAACAACACATCCCTTTCCCTCCGCACTTTTTTAAAAAAAAAAACCAACTTTTTGTCAAAGTTTTTTTTAAACAGGGGGGTTTTTTCTAAAAGTTGTTAGCCTTCAACAACCCACAACTTTTTCCCCACAGAAAAAAGGGGAAAAGGGGAACATGTAATGAATCATCACAGATCGGGTTTAAAAATCCTTCCCCCTTTAAAAACTAAAAAAAAATTTTTAAAGGGGGGAAATTTTATTCTCCATCCCAACGCACATTTTCTTTAAAAAGAACAAAAGGTAAAACTTGTGTATCCTCATTTTTTCCCCACCGTTTTTTCCCCTCTCTCCCCCCTTTTTCTCCCCCTCTCTCCCCTCTCCTCCCCTCTCCCCTCTCTCTCCCTTTTCTCTTCCCCTCCCTCCCCTCTCCCCTCCTCTCTCCCCTTTTTTTGTATTGACAAAGCCTTTCCTGTACGGGCCCCCCCCCGGGTTTTTAAATTAACCACCACTCACAACTCCCCATTTTCACCACCTCCTCCATCTTCCTCCCCCCCAACCCCCCCTAAACATGGCGTCACATCCCCCAATCTTCCCTCTCCTCCGTCAAAGGAATCAGTTACTTAAAAACCCCACCCCCCCCTCCTCGCCAAGGGGCCCAAAAAACCCTTTTAACCGAACCCCCCACATCCCTTTCATTTTGGCAAAAAAGGGGCCTTCCAAAAACCCTTTTCCCCAAAAAAACCCCCAAAACCCAAGCCCCAAACCACACCCCCACCTCACAAAGAGCAAAAACCGTCTTCCCAACCCAAACCCCCATGACCCTAAAACCCCCCCCATTATAATTTAAAAAGTTTTCCCCCGAACACCCCCAAAATCCCAACTCTCGCTGAAAAAAAAAAATTGCCAAAAACCCCACAAAACAACCCCTTCTCTCCCCCACCCCATTTTTTTTTCTTCCCCATAAAAAAAAGGAAAAAAACAATGAAAGATACAAAATGCCCCCAAACCCCCCCCCACTACACATCCCCCCCCTTCCAAACCAACACTACCCCAACCAACACACCCCACCCCAAACCATCTCAGCTGCAAAACCCCACAACCACTTGGCTACAAATTTTTCCCCCCAAAACAACACCACCCAAATAAACCCCTTTCCAAAAAACCCCCAAACCCCAAAAAATCCCCCCTTTTAAAAACACAAAACAACACCCGCCACCCCCCACCATTACACTTCCACCCCCCACCATCACAAAACCCTCCCCCAGCATCGTACAACCCCCCCCCACACATCCCTTTTTTTTTCATTCTGAACCAATACGCTCAGTTTTCCCTTTTCCCCCCCAAAACCCCAAACCCCCCCCCTCCCCCTTCCTCATTAATTTAAAATTAAATGTCCTGTTCCCTCCATATTTTATATCATTGCTAAAAACACCCTGTCAAGTTTAATCCACTTCAACACAAGGGATTAGTCATATCCCCTTTTAAAATCCATGTCATTTTTTGCGCTTAAGGTTGTACCATAGTTTTTTCCACTTCATACACATAGTATTTTCGCACTAATGGTTTACGGGGGTATTTGTATCCACTCATACCCCATATTTTTATGCGATTCTATTAATTTTTATCATCCATTTTTTTACCCTATCTAATTTTTTGACGCACATTAAAAAATTTTTTACATCTTTGACCCCACACTTTTTTTTTTTTTTTTTTTTTTGTTTTGGGGGGGTTTTTTGTGTTGTTTTTTGCTCTGCTTGCGTCTTGGGCCCCCCCGGGGTGCGGGGGTTCTGCGTGGTACTTTGTTGTGTGTTTCCCTCACTCCCGATGTGTGTTTTTTGTTAAACAATTTTTTTTTTGTTTTTTTTGTTTCCTTGTCTGGGCCCCCGCTCGTCGGTCCGTCAATTTTTGCATACTTTTAAAGAGTTTTACTCTGACCAAATTCTTTGTGTTTTAAAACAAAAACTTTTCACATCGAATTTCTCCAACCTTTTAAAAAAAAGGGGGAAAAGTCTGAAAAAGATGTTTATACAAAAAAAAACGGGGGTCACACAATCTGCCACTCTTTAAAAAAAAAAATTTTTAAAAAAAAATTCTGACAATTTTTGTTTTGGAAAAAATGCTTTTTTTTTAAAACTAACGATCATTTTTATAGACCAATTTCCCCCTTTACCCTTTTTTTTTTGAACATTGTTTACCTTTTTTGTAACAACAAACCGCGTCCCGGGTTTTAAAAATTTTGACCATTTCTAAAATTTTTCCCCATTTTCCAAAAAAAATAAAAAAATTTCCCCCAAAAAGGGCCCAAAACAATAACTTCCGTTTTCTTTACAAACTTTTCAAAACCCAAAATTTTTGCATACTTTCTTAACTCAAATCTCTCTTTATTTTCCACATAACTTTATCCCAAAATTTTTCCCGGAAATTTTGGGTCAAAACTTTCAAAAATAATAAAAAACCCCCCGACAAAAAAAATTAAAAAAGGGGGAAACCTAAACCCATGACCAAAGATTTTCAGGGGGATACCTTAAATCTCTTAAAAAACACTTAAAAACTAAAAACCCAAAACAAAAAATTCACAAAAACCAAAAAAAAACAAAAATTATCGAGAATTTAAAATCATCAAACCAAACCCAAAAGGGGGAGGGGAAATATAACGAGCTTACAAAAAATCAACCTCTTAAAAACAACTTAATTAAAAAAATCTTTTTAACAGCTTTAAAAAAAAACTTTTTCACTAAACAAAAAAATTTCACACAATTTTTCCCAAAAACAAAAGATCTTTAAAACCGAAAAAATATTGGGCCAAAAAAAAAACATCACTCCCAACTCTATTCCCCCCCCAAAAACATTTTTTAATTTATCACTCCCCAACCCCCTAAAACATCATTAAACCCCGGTTTAAAGCCCCAAACCAAAATTTCCCCAAAATATCGCTCCAGAAATTTAAAAAAAATTTTAAATACTCTCCAATTTTAAAATAACAAAAACATTTTCCCGAAATTTCCAAAAAAACAAAAGTCCTTCCTACCCCCAAAACATAAAACCCCAAAACCCCAAAAATCCCAAAAAAACTAAAAAATTCCTCTTTTCCAAACCTTTAAAAACACATAAAAAAACAAAACAAAAACACCCACCTTAATAATACACTTGCCCTTTATAAAAAAAATCCTTTCACAAAACCCCCTTTATGCCCACACCCCAATCAACTTAGTTAACTGGAAACATAAAAAAAACAAAAATTTTGGGGTCCTTTTCATCGTTTTTAAAAAAAAATTTTTTTAAGACCATAACCTTCTTAAAAAAAAATTTTTAGGGGGTTTTCCCCAAAAAAAACCCCTTTCCCTTTTTCCCTCAAACTCCAAAAGGGGAACTTTTAAAATTTAAAACAATTTCCTTCATTTCAAAAAATTTTTTTAAGCTCCCACAAACCTTCCTTCCCTTACTTTTTACTTTTTCTTTTTGACCCCCCCTCCATCACACCACCTGTAACTCTTTGCTAAATAAAAAAAAACACAAAAATCATTCTGATTACGTTCTTGCAAAAATTTTTCAAAAACAAACCCCTAAATGACTAAAAAAAAATCACATTCCCTTTACCCTAAAAAAAACAAAAAAAATCTTACAAAACCCCAAAAAAAAAGGGAAAATCCACCAAAGTTTCCCCCCCTGTCCATCTTAAAATAAACCCTTTAAAAAGTAACAACCTCAAATGCTTGGGGAAAAAAAATTGATAAAAAATTTCAACCCCCCATAACCCCCTGGAAAAAAAAAAATTTACAAAATTTTTAAAAACCCCCCAAAAACAAAAACCCCCTCCCCATTTACGCAATTTTTTCCATTTTCATATTCAAAAAACATAGACTTTGATCACTCTAACCGCATGCTAAAAAACCCCAAACCATACTAACCTCACAACACCTCAAATTTTTCCTCCTAAAAACCAATCTTTTGGGGGCAACAAAAAAAAAATTTATTTTTCCCCCCTTTAATCCCAATTTTTAAACAACAAGGGGGAAAAAGCACAGGGGGGTTTTTCTTGGGGGCACCCCCACGTAGTTCACAGAACCCCCAATTTTAAATTTCCCCAAGACTCTACCCAAATCAGCCCCTTTTCCCCCAAAATTTCTTATTAAACCAGTTTAAAAAATATTCCTCAAAAACCGCTTTCCCGAAACAACCAAAAAACACCAACAATTTTTCCTTCAAAAAAACCATTTTTAAACCCCAATTATTCCCCAAAATTTCATCTCCCCAAAATCCCCACCCCACACCCCCCTCTTTGCCTTATTAAACCTTCTATTTTAAAAAAAATTTTTTTTGAAACCTTTTTTTTGTGTTATAATATTCCATTTTTTTGGGTTTTTTATATGTCTCTAAAGTTTTCGTTGGGTTGGTGGTTTTGGTTGTTTGTGTTTTTTGTTGTGTTGTGTTTTTTCCACTTTCCCCTTTCCCTCTTTCATTTTTCTTATCTTTTTTTTCTCTCACCTCTCTCTCTCTCTCTCCCCTCCCCTCCTTTTCTCTCTCCTCTCTCTCTCTCTCTCCCCTCTTTCTC
>JAMYXO010007614.1:0-2500 GCA_033310375.1 Conus canariensis
TGATGATAAGGTTTAAGCCCGCTACCGAACTGGTTAGGACTACCCTCAATTGAACATTGTACTTTCGTTATTTTAGGATTGATAAACTTTTCACTTTGTCTTTTGAATGGTTCTTCATCTTCACACAGCAATAAAATACCTTTAAGGGATCTTGCTGCGGCGCTAAAACTAAAGTTCCATATTGTGTCTGCCCTGCTTTTAGGATATTTAGTATGATGAATCACTCTTTCGTAATATATTGCTAATTTTGACTGATATTGTTGATCAATCAGCCTTGCTAAGTTAGGGTTGCTAACAATGTCAAACTCTAACGAGATGTCGAAAATGCTGTACTTGGAATCAGTGTCTGTCGATCTAATGACACGTTTGTATTCATTAAAAGTTAGTTCATATGACAATCTGTCTTTTAATGCTCCTTGAAAGTATGGCGCATGCGCTTTTAACAAACTCAAAATCCAAGGGTATTAGAAAAGCGATTTCCAAACGCATAACTTACAGCTTCATACTTGTTACCGTCTTTTAGCATCTTCGGCGTCTATTCTGTGTTTTAGTGCTTCGTTATTTTCGATTCCTTGAAACGCAAGATCGGCCCTTTCATTATCGGTTAGCCATAGATCAGAATAGATTAGAAATATGTCTGCATTGTGTAAAGAAAATATTTCTTGCCCCTCAAGTTTTATAGAAATTTTCTTAACGATTGCCCGTCCCAGATTCTGGACTACTGTCCTGTTTGCGTCTGTTGCTGAATCAAGTTCTATTTGAAAGTAAGCCGTGCAGATCCCGGCACAATCACTTCATCTGCTCCTAGGTCTGGAAATTTTAACAGTAAGAATTTGATCTGAATCAATAGTAGATGGATTATTTGGAACAATAATATTCTGTTTATTTCCCTTCACGCCAAAGGGCTCTTTCAGTCTTCTATGCGGGTCAAGAATCGAACCATATGCTTGTGACATTTTTTTTATAAAACAAAATAAAAAGTTAATTATTTAAAAACATGGCAGAAGAAGATTATGATGTTTTTTGATCCTGGAGACGACATGAGTGAAATGACGCCTTTGACACATCCATTACAATCTTTTGCGGCGTGAATTAACAGAAAGTAAGGTCAAATCATTTTATCAAAGTTTAGGCCAAGAACCTCCCGAATTTATAGACCCTAATGATTTTGAAACAAAAGATGACCATTTGTTTGTGAAAAACGAGCAAGGACAACTTGTTCAGCTTACAACTAAACCAGACCCATCAAATTTTTAGCAAAGACTACAATTAGACAAAGGCTCAGTGTGAGCGATCAAAATCGCCTTGGCATTGCTAAACCGCGAAGATTAGACAGTGAGGCAGTTGCTAAACTTCAAAACACACTACAAGAACTCCCAACAGATAACCAAATACAAAACATACCCCTTAAAGATTTAAGCCCAACAGCAGACGAAATAATAGAAACCAGTTTTTCAGAAGAAACAGTATTAAAAACTATGCACGATCCGCCGCTACCTATGAGAGAAATAACGGCCCTTGATCATGCTTTGAAAAGCATCAGAGGCGAATTAACAAACAATTTAGCAAAACTGGGTGAACTAGATGAGCATATAAAAAGAGAAAAAGAAAAACTAGTTGAGGCTGATGACCACAACTTAGGACCTGGTGTTAAAGAAAGAATAACACAAAGACTAAAAGATCTTGAACAAGAGAGATCAGCAAGACTAGAAGTGCTGTCTACTAACCGAGAACAATTACGAACTCAAGTGAGCAGAATAAGAGAAAACTATCCAAAGAATTTTATATGAAGACACAACACTAGCAGAACGAATAAGAACACTGTTTAGAGAGCAAGGCGTCACATTAGCAAGTGTTATAACAGCCTTAGGATTTGCAATAAGTACACTGGTGTTGGCTATTACAGGCGGTGGTGGCGGTGGGGGAGCAGTGCCACCAGGACCACCATCAGATAAATCATGGGTAAAAAAACAACTTGATCATCTTGCAAGTTTATTAAAAAAATTAGCCAGTAAGGCAATAGACTCTTTGCCTGGTATAATAGGGGGGATCGTTAGCTGGCTTTTGTCTACTGCAAGTAAAGTAGTTGGCTTTATGGCCGAGCACTTATGGGCATTAGTTGCCTTAATAGTTGGGTTACTCTTTAGTAAGATAAAGACCAAGTAATCCTAGGGCAGTTAATCCAATAACAAGTGCTGTCTTTTCATATTCATGGTCATTATTTCTTGGGACCACAGGGATTGAATGGGGGGGTTTGGGGGCTCGGGGATTGGTGGGGTTCTTTTTTTATTGCTATTGCTGGCTTAGAATTTATGTCGTTTTTTCCGACCTTCTCTTCTTTACCAGCCACAAGGATTTCATTATTATAGTTTATTATTGTTCCTATCTGAAGTCTGAGGTCAGAAGGCAGCATGTATAAACCAGTGCCAACAGCAAAGTCTACTTTCGATCTTGCGTATTGCAAAACATTTTGGTACCTTTTAATACTTGAAGGCAAATC
>JAMYXO010007614.1:10000-11899 GCA_033310375.1 Conus canariensis
CATATCAGGCTGTCACCACGTTGAAGTCAACTCACAAGTCATTCATTCAACAACTCTTTTAAAATACATCTTCTAAAAACCCACCCGAAATTTTTGCTAAAAATCTTTCCATAATAAAATCTCAGATCCGATGAAAAAAGTGAATCTCTTTCAAGAATTCAAAAGATCGCATCAGGCGGAATCTCTGAACAAGGTTTTCATGGAATTGCTGTAAAATGTTTGTGTCACATCATGCAAGTCCCAACAACTCTAAAAGAATATGTTTCATTGTGATGGCACATGACATGGAATGCAAACGGAGCTTCTTCATTCTTTAAAAAGTTTGAATATAAAATACGAATGGCCGGTGTTCGCCAGCATAGAACCGTTTCTTCTTCGCGACCACCAGACGTGGATGAGAGGAACTCTTTTAGGTTTCGACGGATCGGAAAGAGTTTGTTATCCGTCCCAATTAATTTCCAGTCCTCCTGCCAGAGGTCTCTGACATAATTTATTAACTTTTGGTTTCAGATCTGTGCAGGGGATACAGTCCAGATATGTTAGACAGTTTCCCGGTTTTGGACATTCTTGGCCAAGCGATCAGCCATTGCATCCTCCGATGCCAAACAAGACTGGGGATTGGAACAGGATGAGTTTTGGTGGTGACAGAGCGGAACGAGTCGCCCGACGAGCATCTCGGGTGGCTTCAGATCGAGATGTACAGGGGACAGAAACAAGGAGGAAGTCTTTCGCGTCGCGCGCGAGTGTGCGTTCGCACACCTATTTTGCTTTCAGTTCTATGAAATACTTTAAATACTTTTTTACGCGTTAATTTAATCGTTCCATGTGTGAGAATGAGTTTATCACAGCAGAATGAAAGTGCCACACACGACACTTTCAGGACATAAGCAAACCGGATATTTTGTATCATACGCCTACACACTAAAAATTTTCAAAGCAAAATGTCCATCAGTAATGTGCACACAGATTGTACATGGGAGCGTGAGTAGAATGAAGAGAAAGAAGAGAGACGAAGGAAAGGTGAACAACGGAGGGGGTGGCGGGGAGGGGGGGGGGGCATGGGATGGATTAATGGTGACCAAAAAAAAAATTGAAGGATGGGGCCCATACTTAAAACAAAACAAAAAAGGGAAAACGCAGGGTAAAAAAAAAAAAAGTGGAAAAACAAAGGAGGTTGGAGATGGACAAAAAAAAAAAAAAGTGTCTCCTTTTTTCCTTTTTCCCCAAATATTCCCCCCGCCTTTTCCCGAAAGCCGTTTCCCCCCGTGCTGGCGTGGGGTAGTGTGTGTGTGTGTTTTTGTGGTGTTTTGTGTGTTGTGTGTGTGGTGTGGGTGTGTGGGGTGTGTGTGAAATTGTGTGGTGGGGGTGTGGTGTGTGTGGTGTGTTTTTGGTTTTGTGGTGTGGTGTGTGTGTGTGTGTTTGTGTGTGTGTGTGGCGTGTGTGTTTTGTGTGTGTGTGGGTTTGTGTGGTGTGTGTGTTGTGTGGGGTTGAATTGTGTGGGGGTTTGTGTTGGGGTTTTGGGGGTTTGTGTGTGTGCGGTGGTGTGTTTTTGTGTGTGTGTGGGTGTGTGTGTGGTTTGTGTGTGTGTGAAAATGCGGGGTGTTGTGTGTGTGTGGTGTGGGGTTTTTGTGTGTGTGTGTGGGTGTGGGGTTTTGTTTCCCGTTGCCTGGGTTTTTTTATCAAGCGGGCTTTCTGGGAAAACTTTTCCCTTCATGAGAAAAGCCAAAATTTGGCAGTTTGGAAGTAAAGACAAACCCGACGGGGAGCCCCTTTTTCCCCACACCAATCCCCAAAATTTAAAAAAAAAAAAAAAGTGAGCAAAAATGGGGAAAAAAAAAAAACAACCAAAAAACAACAACAACAACAACAAAAAACAACAAACAAAAATGGGGAAATCCC
>JAMYXO010007615.1:0-11899 GCA_033310375.1 Conus canariensis
TGGGGTTTTTAAAAATTTTTTTTATTTTGTTTGGGTAAATTTTTTTGTTTTTGGGATTTTTTTGGGGGGTTTTTTTTTTAAAAAGGGTTTTAAAAAAAAAAAAAAAAGGGTTGGGTTTTTTTTTTTGGGGGGTTTTGGGAAAAAAAAAAAATTTTTTTTGGGGGTTTTTTTTTTTTGTGGGGGGGGTTTTTTTTGGGGGTGGGATTTTTTGGGGTTTTTGGGGTTTTTGGGGGTTTTTTTGGGGGGGGGGTTTTAAAAAATGGTTTTGTTAAAAATTTTAAAAGTTTTTGGGGGGGGGGAAGATAAAGTTCATTTTGGGGGGGGGTAAGCTTATTTTTTGGACTTTTTTCTAGATTGTCCCTATTTGCCTTTTGTTGGGTAGCAGTTAGGGGAAGGGGGGTTTTTGGAACCGCCCCCTTGTTGCCTTGTTTTTTGGGCTGGCCCGCCCCATTTTCCCCTTTGGGGTTTGGGAGAAATTAAAATTTTTAAAATGGTGGGTTTTTTTCTGGGCCCGCCCCCAAGAAGTGTTGTGGGTTTGGGTAGACTGGGCCCACTTTAAACAGGGGGTGGTTTCGGGAGGATAGTTTCGGTGTGGGGGGGGCTTTCCCCCCCTGGATTTGGGGGGCCCCCCCCATTAAGATTTTTTGGGCTAGTACATTATTTGTTTTTTAAACCTCCCCTTTTTCCCGTTCTTCTCCCTCCCCCAGAAGTTGTGGGTTTTGGGGGGTGCCCCATTTTATTGGTTTTGGGAAAATGCCCAATTTTCCCAGGGGTGTTTGGGGGGCTTTAGGTTAAACCTTGGGGGCGTTTTTTTCTGAAAACCCCCTGTTTTGTTTGGGGGTTTTTACCTTCCAAGACCCTGTGTGGTTTGGGGGACAACCCCACAAAGCGGGTGGGGCTAGTTTTAAAATTTGGGTTTTCCCCGGGGGGTTTTTGCTTTCCCTTTATTTTAAAAAACCCCCGGGGTTTTTTGGGAAAACTTTTAAAAAAAGTTTTTTTTGGGGGGGGCCCCCCCCTTTTAAAAAGGCTTTTTGGGGTGTTTCTTTCCCATAGGGGTTTTTGAAGGGTTTGTCCCCAAATTACCAAAGGGCCCCTTTGGGGTTGGTACAGGGACTTTTTCCCCGGGGGAGGAGTCCTTGGGGAATGACAGGGGGAACCCGGTTTAAAGGCCCCAATCCCCAGGTTTTGGGGCCCCAAAGACCCCAAGGAAAGGTTCCGGGACACCCTGGGAAGGGCACAGAGCACCTTTTAAAAAAAAAAGGGCCCCCTTTTAAAAACCCCCTTTGGGAATTTTAAAAAAGGGGGCCCCCTTTAAAACCCCCGGGGTTTTTTTTACACTAAATTTAAAAAAAAAATTTCAAACCTTGCTTAAAGGCCCAAAGGGACCCCTTTTTTTCCCCAAAGCCTTTTTTTGGCCCCATGAAAAACCCCGGGGAATGTTCCGAAAACCGGGGGGGGCCCACTAACAATCTTTAATGGGGGAAAATGCCCAGGTTAAAGGCCCGAAAACCAAGGGGGGAATGGGCCCAAAATTCCTTGGGGGGCCCCCCCAAACCCCCTGGTTTTTTGGCCCCCGGCCCGGGGGGAATGGGGCCCGGGGGGAAACCTGGGGGCCCTGAAGCCCCGGGGGAAAAAGGCAAAAAAAAAAAAAAAAAAAAAAAAAAAAAAAAGGGGGGGGGTTTGGTTTTCCCCCCCCGGGCCCAAAAAAGGGGAAACCCTCCCCAAAGGGGCCGGGGGTTTTTTTGGGGGGAAAAAAGGGGGGGGAAAAAAAGTTTTTGGGGGGTTTTAAATTTTTAAAAAAAAAGGGGGCCGGGGGGGGGTTTTAAAAAAAATTTTGGGGGCCCCGTTTTTGGGGCTTAAAGGGGGGGGGTGGTTTTTCCCCCTGGGGGGGTTTCCCCCAAAAAAAAAAAAAAAAAAACCCCAAAAAGGGGGGGGGGGGAAGATTTTAAAAAAAAATAAAAGGGCTGGGGAAAAAACCCCCCCCAAAAAATTTTTAAAAAGGGAAATTTTTCCCCCCCCGGGGGAAAATTTCAAAAATTTTAAAACAAGGGGAAACCCCCCCCTTTTTTTTGGGGAAAAGGTTTCCCCCCCTTTTTTCCCCCCAAAAAAAAAATTTGGAAAAAAAAAAAAAAAGGGGAATAGGGTTTTTAAAATTTTTTTTTGGGGGGGTTTTCTAAACCCCTTTCCCCTTTTTTAAAAAAAACCCCCTTTTCCCAAATTTTTTTTTTTTTTTTTTTTTTTTTTTCCCCCCAAATTGAAAATTTCCCATTTTTTGGGGGGTTTAAAAATTTAAAAAAAAAAAATTTTTTTTTTTTTTTTTTTTTTTAAAAATTTTTTTAAATTTTTAAAAAAAAAAAAATTTTTTGGGGGGGGGTTTAAAAATTTTTTAAAAAACAAAAAAAAAAAAAAAAAAAAAAAAAAAAAAAAAAGGGGAAAAAAATTTTTTGGGGAAATTAACTTTTTTTTTTTTTTAAAAAAAAAAGGGGGAAATTTTTAAGGGGGTTTTTTAAAAGGGGGGGCCGGAAAAAATTTTTTTTTTTTGGGTTTCCAAATTTAAAAAGGGGGGGAGGTTTGGGGGGTTTTTTTTTTAAAAAAAATTTTTTTTTTTTTGGAGGGGGGAAAAAAAAAAAAAATTTCCCCTTTTTTAAAAACCCCTTTTTTTTTTTTGGGGGTTTAAATTTTTAAAAATTTTTTAAAAAATTTTGGGTTTTCCGGGGGGAAAAATTTAAAATTTTTTTTAAAAAGGGGCCGGTTTTTTTTTTTTCCGAAGGGAAAAAATTTTTTTGGGGGGGGGGGGGGCAAAGGGGGCCTTTTTAATTTAAAAAAAAAAAACCCCAAAAAAAATTTTGGGGAAAAAAAGGGAAAAAAGGGGGCCTTAAAAAGGGGAAAAACCCCGGGGGGCCCCCAAATTTAAATGGGAATTTTGGGGGAAAAAAAAGGGGAAAAAAAAAAAAGGGAAATTTCCCGGGGGCCCCCCTTTTTTAAGGGTTTTTTTTCCCAAAAAAGGTTTTAAAGAAAACCCCCCTTTAAAAAGGGGAAAAAACCCCCCAAAAGGGGGGGGGTTTTTTAAAAAAAAAAAGGGGAAAATTGGGTTTTTTTTTTTAAATTTTTAAAAAAAATTTTTTTAAAAAAGGGTTTGTTTTGGGGGTTTTTTTTTTGGGGGGGGGGGTTTTTTGTTTTTTGGGGAAAAAAAGGGGGAAAAAAAAGGGGGAAAAAGGGGGGGGGTTGAAAAAAAGGAAATTTCCCCCAAAATTTAAAAAAAAAACCCCCCCCCCCCCCCAATTTTGGGGAAGGGGGGCCCCAAATGGGAAAAAAAAAAAAAGGGGGGGAAAAGGGGGGAAAAAAAGGGGAAAAAACCCCCCAAAAAAAAAATTCCCGGGAAAAAAAAAAAAAGGGGGGAAAAAAAAAAGGGTTTTTAAAAAATTTTTAAAAACCCCCAAAAAAAGGGAAAAAGGGGGGTTTAAAAAGGGGCCGGGGGGAAAAAAAAAAACCCCCCCCCAAAAGGGGGGGAAAAAAGGGGGGCCCCCCCCCAAATCAACCGGGGGGAAAAAAGGGCCCCCAACCGTTTGGGGTTTTTTTTTTTTTTTTTAAAGGGGGGGGTTTTGTTTGGGGGGGGGGGGGGGGGGGGGGGGAAATTAAAGGGCCCCCAAAATTTTTTTAAAAGGGGGGAGGGGGGGGCCTTTTTTTAAAAAAAAGGTAAAAGGGAAAAATTTTTCCCCTTTTTTTTTTTTTTTCCAAACCGGGTTTTTTGGGGCCGGGGGGGTTTTTTTAAAAAAAGGGGGAAAAAAAAAGGGGGTTTTTTTGGGGGTTTTTTTTTGGGAAAAAATTTAAATTTTTTTTAAGCCCAAAAAAAAAAACCAAACCGGGGGCCCCCCCTAACCCCAAAAAACCCCCCCTTTTTTTAAAGGGGGAAAAAAAAACTTTTTAAAAGGGCCGGGGGGGAAAAAAGGGGGGGGGCCAAAAAAGGGGGTTTTTTTAAAAAAATTTTTTTTTTGGGTTTAAAATTTTTGGGGGAAGGGGGGGGTTTTCAAATTTTAATTAAAAAAAAGGGGTTTTAAATTTTAACCAAAAAAATTTTTTTTTTTTTTTGGGGGGGGCCCCCCCCCAAAAAAAAAAAAAATTTTAAAAGAAATTTTTTTTTTTCCCCCCAAAAAAAAAAGGGGAAAAAAAAACCGCCCAAACCAAAAAGTTTTCCCCCGGAAAAAAATTTTTTTTTTTTTAAAAGGGGGAAAAATTTTTGGGGTTTTTTTTAAAAAAACCCCCCAAAAAAGGGGGGCCCAAAAAAAGGGGGGGGTTTTTTTGGGGGAAAAACCAAAAATTTGGTTTAAAAAAAAAAAAAGGGAAAAAAAATTTTAAAAAATTTTCCCGGCCAAAAAGGGGGTTTTAAAAATTTCCCGGGGGGCCCCCAAAAAAAAAAAACCCCCAAAAAAAAGGGGGCCCTTTTCCCCATATTGGGGTTTTTTTAAAAAAAGGGGGGGGGGGAAAAGGGCCCCCCTTTTTTTTTTTTTTCCCCCTTTTTTCCCCCCACCCCAAAAAAACCCCCAAAAACCCCCCGGGGGGTTTTAGGAAAACCCCCCTTTCCCCCCGGGGGTTTTTTCCCCAAATTCCCAAAAAAAAAAAAATGAAAAATCCCCCCAAAAAAAAAAACCCCCCCCGGGAAAAAAAAAATTTTTCCCGGCCCGGGGGCCCCCCCCCGGGGGCCCCCCCCCCCCAAAATTTTTGGGGCCCCCCCCTTTTTTTAAAATTTTTTTTTTGGGGGGGTTTTTTTGGGGGGTTTTTTTGTTTTTCCCCAAAAATTTTTCCCCTTTTTTCCCCCCCCCCCTTAAACCCGGTTTTTTTTTAAAAAAAAAAAAAAATTTTTTTTTTCCTTTTTTTTTTTTTTTGCCCCCCCCCGGGGTTTTTCCCCCCGGGGGGTTTTTTTTTTTTTGGGTTTTTTTTCCTTTTTCCCTTTTTTTAAAAATTTTTTTAAAAAAAAAACCCCGGGCCAGGCCGGGGTTTCCCCCCCCTTGGCCAAAGGTTTTCCCCCCCCCCCCTTTTTTTTTTCCCCCCCAAATTTTTATTGGAAAAAAATTTTTGGGGGGAAAAAAAAAAAGGGTTTGGGGCCCCTTTAAAAAAATTTTGGGGGGCCCCAAAAAATAATTTTTTTAAAAAAGGGAAAAAAAAAAGGGGGGAAAAAACCCCCCCAAACCCCCCTTTTTTTTCCTTTTTTCCCCCCACCCCAAAAACCCCCGGGGGGAAAAAAAAACCCTTTTTTTAAACCCTTTTTTCCCAAAGGGGGTTTTAAAAAGGGGGAAACCGGGGTTTTTTTTCCCCCCCCTTTTTTTTGGGAAAGGGGGGGTTTTTTTTTTTTTTTTTTTTTTTTTTTTTTAAAAAATTTTTTTTTTTTTTAAAACCTTTTTTTAAACCCCTTTTTGGTTTAAAATTTTTGGGGGGGGGGCCCCTTTTTTTTTCCCCCCCCCAAAAAAAAAACCCCCCGGGAAAAAAAGGGGAAAATTTCCCTTTTTCCGGGCCAACTTTTAACCCTTTCCCCCCCCAAAACCCGGGGGAAAATTTTTTGGGAAAAAGGGGGGAAAAAAAAAAAAAATTTTTTTTTTAAAAAAAAAAAAAAAAAAAAGGGGGGGGGGGTTTTTTTAAATTTTTTTTTCTTTTTTACCCTTTTTTTTTGGGGGGGCCCCTTCCCTTTAAAAAAAAAAAGGGGGGGCCCCCCCAAAAAATTTAAAAAAAATTTTTTTTGGGGGGGTTTTTCCCCCCCAAAAAGGTTTGGGGCCCCAAATTTTTTGGAAAAAAGCCTTTTTAAATAGGGGGAAAAAATTTTTTTTTTTAAAATTTTTTTCCCCCCCTTTAAAAACCCGGGGTTTAAAGAAATTTTTTTTAAAAAGGGGGTTTTTGGGGGGAAAAAAACCCCTTTTTTTTTTCCCCCCTTTTTTTTTTTTAAAACCCTTTTTTTTAAAATTTTCCCCCAAACCCTTTTTCCCCCCCCAAAAAAAAAAAAAACCCCCCAAAAAAATTTTTTTTTTAAAAAAAGGGGTTTCCCCCCAAAAAATTTGGGCCCCGGGGGGCCCCCCCCCCTTTTTTTTCCCCCCAAAAAAAAAGGGGGCAAAAGGGGGGGGCCCCCCCCGGGTTTTTTGGGGGGGGCCCTTTAAAAATAAACCCCCCGGGCCCCAAGGGTGGGTTTTAAAAAAAAGGGGGGTTTAAAAATTTTTTTTCCCCCCTTTTTTCCCCTTTTTTTTTTTTAAAGGGGTTTTTCCCCCCGGGGGTTTTTTTTTGCAAAAATTTCCCCCGGGGGTTTTTTTTTCCCCGTTTTTTTTAACTTTAAAATTTTTTGGGGGGAAAAAAACCTTTTTTTTTTTGGGTTTTTTTTGCCCTTTTTGGGTTTTTTAAAAAATTTTCCAAAAAACCTTTAAAAAAAAGGGGGTTTTTTTTGGCCCCCGGGGTTTTTTTTGGGAGGGGGAGGGCCCCGGGGAAAAAATTTTTAAATTTTCCCAAAAAAGGGGGAAAAAAAAAAAAAGGGGGAAAAAAAATTTTTTTAAAAAAACCCCCTTTTTTTTAAATTTTTTAAAAAGGGGGGGGCCCCCCCCAAAAAAAAAAAAAATTTTGGGCCCCCCTTTTTAAACCCCAAAAAAATTTTAAAAAAAAGGGGGGGGAAAAAAAAAAAGGGGGCTTCCCCCGGGGTTCCCCCCAAACAAACCCAAAAAAATTTTTTAAAAAAAAGGGCCTTTTTCCCCCCCCAAAAAAAAAACCTTTTTTTGGGGGGGGGGGGAAAAAAAAAGGGGGTTTTTTTTAAAAAATTTTGGCCGGGTTCCCTTTTTTTTTTTTTTGGGGGGGAAAAAAAAAATTTTTTTTTTTAAATTTTTTTAAATCTAAGGGGTTTTTTTGGGAATTTTAAAAGGGTTTTTTAAATTTTTGTTTTTTTTTTTTTAAAAAAAATTTTTCCCCCCTTTTCCCCCTTTGGGTTCCCTTTTTTTTTTGGGGGGAATTTTCCCAAACCTTTTTGGGAAAACCCCCTTAAAAAAAGGGGGGGGGGCCCCTTTTTTCCCCTTTCCCCCCCCAAAAGGGTTTTTTTCCCCCCTTTTTTTTTTTCCTTTTAAACCCTTTTTTTTCCCCCCCCCCCCCCCCTTTTTTTTTTTTTTTCCCCCCTTTTTTTCAAAAAAATTTCCCCTTTTTCTTTTTTCTTCCTTTTTTAAATTTTTTGGGGGCCCCTTTTTAAATTTTTAAATTAAAATTTTTTTTTTTTTTAAAATTTTTTTTTTAAAAAAAAATTTTGGAAACCCCCAAAAAGTTGGGTTTTTTAAAAAATTTTTTTTTTCCCCCCCCTTTTTAAAAAAAAAGGGGTTTTTTGGGGGGGAAAAGGGGTTTTTTTTTAAAAGATTTTTCCCCCCCCCCGGGAAAAACCCTTTTTTTTGGGGGGGAAATTGGGAAAAAAAAAGGGGGAAACCCAAACCCCCCCCTTTTTTCCCCCCCCAAAAAAGGGGGGGGGCCCGGGGAAAAAAATTTTAAAATTTGGGGAAAAAAAAAACAAAAAATTAAATTTTTAAACCCCAAAAAAAAAAAAATTTAAAAACCCGGATTTTTTTTGGCCCCCTTTTTTTTTTGGGGGGGAAAACCCCCCTTTTTTTTGGGGGGGGGGGGTTTTTTTTTTTTTAAAAAAAAAACCCCCAAAAAAAAAAAAAAAAAAAAAAATTTTTTTTTAAAATAAAAACCCAAAAAAAAAAAAAACTTCTTTTCCCAAAAAGCCCCAAAAAAAAAAACCCCCCCCCCCTTTTTAAAATTTTCCCCCTTTTTTTAAATTTTTGGGGGGGTTAGGGGGGGGGGTTTTTTTTTGGGGGGGGGCCCCCAAGGGGGGGCTTTAAAATTTTTTTTTTCACCCCTTTTAAAAATTTTTTTTTTAAAAACCCCCCTTTTTGGGCCCAAAATTTTTTTTTTTCCCCCCTTTTTCCCCCCCTTTTGGTTTTTTTCCCCCTTTTTTTTCCCCTTTTTTTCCCCCCCCCTTTTTTTTTTTTTTTTTTTTTTTTTTTAAATTTTTGGGGGGAAAAAAAAAAAATTCCCCCTTTTTCCTTTTTCCTTTTTTCCCCCCCCCAAAAATCAAAAAAAAAACCTTTTCCCCCAAAGTTTCCCCCCCCCCAATTTTAAACCCAAAAAAAAAGGGGGGGAAAAAACCCTTAAATTTTGGGGGGCCGGGGGGGAAAAAAAAATTTTTTAAAAAAAATAACCCCGGGGGAAAAAAAAAAATTGGGCCCCCCCGGAAAACCCTGGGGGGCCCCCCCCGGGGAAAAAAAAAACCCCCCCGTAAAAGGAAAAAAAAGGTTTTTGGGGGGCCCTTTTTCCTTAAATTTTTTCCCCCCCCCCCATTCCCCGGGGGCAACCCCCTTTCCCCCCCCGGGGGGGGTTTCCTGGGGCCCCTTTTTTTCCCCCCTTTTTTAAAAGAAAACCCCCCTTTTTCCCCCGTTTAATTTTTTTGGGGGGTTTTCGGAAAAAAAACCCAAAAAATTTTTTCCCCCCCCTTTTTTTTTTTTCCCTTTTGGGAAAAGGGGAAAAAAAAAAAATTTTTTTTTTTTTTTTTTAAAAAAAAAGGGGGGGAAATTAAAACCCCCCCGGAAAAAAAATTTGGGGGGTTTTAAAAAAAGGGAAACCCCCAAAAAAAATTTTTGGTAAAGGAAAAAACCCCCTTCCCCTTTTTCCTTTAAAATTTTTTTTTCCCAAAAAACCCCAAAAAAGGGGTTGGGGGTTTTAAAACCCCCCAAAACCCCTCCAAATTTTTGGGTTTTTTAAACCCCCTTTTTTTTTTTTTTTCTTTTTTTTTTTTTTTTTTTTTTTTCCCCCCCCTCCCCAAAAAAAAACCCCCCTTTTTTAAAAAAAAAAAAAAAAAAAGAAAAAAAAATTTTTTTTAAGGGAAAAAATTTTTTTGGGGGGGGTTAAAAAAATTAAAAAAAAAAAAAATTTTTTTTTCCCCCCAAAAAAATAAATTTAAAAGCAAATTTAAAAAAAAATTTTAATTTTTTGTCCAATTTTTTTTTTTTAAAAAAAAATGAAATTTTTTTTGGTAAATTTTAACACCCCCCCTTTAAAAAAATTTTTGGGTTTTTTTTTTTCCCCCCCCCTTTTTTCCCCCCCGGGGTTTTTTTTTAAAAAATTTTTTTCCCCTTTTTAAAAAACCCCCCCCAAAAAAAGGGGGGTTTTTTTTCCCTTTTTTTTTTCCCCGGGGCCCCCTTTTAAAACGGGTTTTTAAATTTTTGCCTTTTTTTTTTTTTTTTGGGGGGCCCCGGGCCCCCCCCCTTTTGGGGGCCCCCCTTTTTTTCCCCCCCCCCTTTTTTAAAAAAAAAATTTTTTTTTTTTTTTTAAAAAAACCCTTAAAAATTTTAAAACCCCCTTTTTTTTTAAAAAATTCCCTTTTTTTTTTTTCCCCCCCCCCTTAATTTTTTTCCCCCGGGCCGGTTTCCCCTTTTCCCCCCGGAAAAAATTTTTTTTTCCCCCCCCCCTTTTTTTTTTTTAAAAAAACCCCCCCCCAAAAAATTAAAAGGGTTTTTTAAAAAATTTTTTTCCCCCCCCCCCCTTTTTAAAATTTTTTTTTTAAAACCCCCCTTTTTCCCCCCCCAAAAATTTTTTTCCCCCCCTTTTCCCGGTTTGGGAAAAAAAACCCTTTACCCCCCGGGGGTTTTTTTTTTTTTCCCCCTTTTTCCCCAAAAAAAATTTTTTTTAAAAAAAGGGGAAAAAGGGGTTTTTTTTGGGGGTTTAGGGAATTTTTGGGTTTTTTTAATTCCCCCCCCCAAAAAAAAAAAAAGGGGTTTTTTAAAAAAAAACCCCCCCCCCCCTTTTTTTTTTGGGGGAAAAACCTTTTTTTCCCCCCTTTCCCCCTTTTCCCCCAAAAAAATTTTTGTTTAAAAATTCCCCTTTTTTAAAAAAAACCCCCAAAAAAAGGTTTTTTTTTTTTTAAAAAAAACCCCCCCTTTTTAAAACCCCCTTTTAAAAAAATTTTTTTAGGGTTTTTCCCCTTTTAAAAAAAAAAATTTTTTTTTTCCCCTTTTTTTTGGTTTTAAACCCCCGGGTTTTTTCCCCTTTTTTTCCCAAAACCCCCCCCGGGGGGGGCCCCCCCCCCCAAAAAAAAACCCCCCCAAAAAATTTTTTTACCCCAAAAAAAATGTTAATTTAAAGGGGTTTTTTTGGGGGCCCCCCAAAATTTTTTGGGAAATTTTAAAAAAACCCCCAAAATTTTCCCGGTTTTTCCCCCCCCCACAAAACCCCAAAAAAAAAAGGGGAAATTTTTTTTTTTCCCCCAAAAAAAAAAGGAACCCCCCAAAAAAAAAACCCCCCCCCCCCCCAAAAAAAAATTGGGGGGAAAAAAAAAAGGGGGGGGGCCCCCCGGCCGGGAAAAAGGGGGAAAAAAAATTTAAAAAAAAAAGGGGGGAAAAGGGGGTTTTTTCCCCCCCAAAAAAATAAAAAAAGGGGGGGGGCCCCCAAAACCCCTTAAATTGGGGGTTTTTTTTTTAAAAAAAAAAAAAAAAGGGGGGCCCCCCCCCCAAAACCCCCAAATTTTGGGGGGGAAAAACCCCAAAAAACCCCCGGGGGAAAAAATTTTTTTTTAAAAAAAAAAAATTTAAAATTTGGGGAAAAACCCCCCCCCAACCTTTAAATTTTTGGGGGGGGCCAAAAACCCCCCAAAAAATTTTTTTTCCCCCAAAAAAAAAAATGAAAAAAGGGAATTTTAAAAAAAACCCCGTTTAAAAAGGGGGGGCCCCCCCCCCCCGGGGGGGGTTTGGGGAACCCCAAAAACCCCCTTTTTTTTTTTTTTTTTTTTTTTTTTTTTCCCCCCCCCCCCCCCAAACCGCCCCCCCGGGGGGGGGGGGCCCCCCCCCCCCCAAAAAAAAGGGGGCCCCCCCCCAAAAACCCCCCAACCCCAAAAGGGGGGGGGTTGGGCCCCCCCCCCCAAAAAAACCGGGGGAAAAACCCCCCCCAAAAAACCCCGGGGGCCCCCCCCAAAAAAAACCCCCGGGCCCCAACCCCCAAAGCCCCTTTTAAAAAGGGAAAAAAAACCCCCCCCGGGGGGAAAAGGGGGGGCCCCCCCCCGGGGGGGAACCCTTCCGGCCGTGGGGCCCCCCCCCAAACCCCCCAAAAATTTTTTTCCCACCCCCCCCAAAAAACCCGGGGGGGAAACTGAAAAACCCCAAAAGGGGGGGCCCCCCCCCCCCCCAAAAATTTTTTCCCCCCCCTTTTTTTTTCCCGGAAAAAAATTTTTTTTTTGGGGGGAAAAAGGTTTTGGTTTTTTTGGGGGAAATCCCCCCCCTTTTTCCCCCGCCCCCCAATTTTAAAAAAAAAAACCCCCCCCCCCCAAAAAAATGGGGGGGGGGGCCCCCCCCCAAAAACCCCCCCCCCAAAACCCCCCCCAAAAAAAAACCCCCCCCTTTTTTTTCCCCCCCCGGGCCCCAAAAAACCCCCCCAAAAAAAAAAGGGTTTTAAAAAACCCCCCCCCGGGGGGGCCCCCCCCCCCCTTTTTTGGACCCAAAACCCCCCCCGGGGGAATTCCCAAAAACCCCAACCCCCTTTTTGGGGTTTTTTTTAAAAAGGAAATTTTTTGGGCCGGTTCCCCCTTAAAAAAAAAAAATTTTTTTTGGGGTTTTTTCCCCCCCGGGGGGGGGTTTTTTTTTTTTTTCCCCCCCAAAAAAAAGGGGTTTTTTTTTTCCCCCCCTTAAAAAAATTTTTTTTTTAAAAAAAACCGGTTTTTTTAAAAAAAAACCCCCCCCCCGGGGGGGTTTTTTTTGGGGGGGAAAAACCAAAAAAAAATTTTTCCCCCCCCCCTTTTCCCCCCCCCAAAAAAAGGGAAAAAAGGGGAAAAAACCCAAAAATTTTTTTTTTTTAAACCCCCCCTTTTTTTGGGGGCAAAAGGGGAAAAAAATTTTTTTAAAAA
>JAMYXO010007616.1:5000-11896 GCA_033310375.1 Conus canariensis
AGAAAGAAGAGAGAAGGAAGAGAAAAGAAGAGAAAAGGAAGAAAGAAGAGAAAAAGAAGAAAGAAAAGAAGAAGAGAGAAGAGAAGAAGAGAAGAGAAAGAAAGAAGAAGAAGGAAAAGAGAAAAGAATAAAGAGAAGAAGAAAGAAGAGAAAGAGAGAAAGAAGAAAAGAAGAAGAAGAAAGAAGAAGAAAAGAAGAAAAAGAAGGAAGAAAAAGAAGGAAGAAGAAGAAAAGAGAAAGAAAAAGAAAAAAGAAAAGAGAAAAGAAAAGAAAGAAGAGAGAAAGAAGAGAAAGAGAGAAAAGAAAGAAAGAGAGAAAAGAAGAGAAAGAAGAAAAGAAAAAAGAAGAGAAAAGAAGAAAAAGAAGAAGAAGAAAAAGGAAAGAAGAAGAAAAAGAAAAAAAGGAAGGAAAAGAAGAAGAAGAAAAAAGAAGAAGAAAGAGAGAAGAAGAAAAAAAAGAAAGAAGAAAAAGAAAGAAAGAGAAGAAAAAAAAGAAGAAGAAGAGAAGAAGGAGAAGAAGAAGAAAGAAGAAAGAGAGAAGAAGAAGAAGAAAGAAAGAGAAAAGAGAAGAGGAAGAAGAAAGAGAAAGAAAAGGAAAGAAAGAAGAGAAAGAAAGAGAAGAGAAAGAAGAAAGAGAAGAGAGAAGAAAGAAAGAAAAGAAAAAAGAAGAAGAAAAGAAGAAGGAGAAAAGAAAGAAAAAGAAAGAAGAAAGAAGAAGAAGAGAAAGAAAGAAAGAAGAAGAAGAAAGAAGAAAGAGAAAGAAGAGAAGAGAAGAAGAGAGAAAAGAGAAAAGAAGAGAAAGAAAAGAAAGAAGAAAAGAAAAAAGAAAAAAAGAAAGAGAAGAAGAAAAAAGAAAAAAAGAAAAGAGAGAAGAAAGAGAAGAAGAAAAGAAAAAGAAAGAAGAAGAGAAAAGAAGAAAGAAGAAGAAAGAAAAAAAAAGAAGAGAAAGAAAGAAGATAGAAGAAGAGAAGAAGAAAAAAGAAAAGAGAAAGAAAGAAGAAGAAAGAGAAGAAAAGAAAGAAAGAAAAGGAAGAGAAGAAGAAAGAAGATAAAAGAAGAGAAAGAGAGAAGAAGAGAAAGAAAGAAAAAGAGAAAAGAGAAAAAAAGAAAGGAAGAAGAAAAGAAGGAAAAGAAAGAGAGGAAAAAGAAAAAGAAAAGAAGAAAGAAGAAAGAAGAAGAAAAAAAAGAAGAGAAGAGAGAATAAAAAAGAAGAAAGAGAAGAAAAGAGATAGAAAGAAAGAAAAGAGAAAAGAAAGAAAAGAAGAAAAGAGAAGAAGTAAAGAGAGAAAGAAGAAGAAAGTGAGAAGAAGGAAAGAGAAGAAGAAAGAAGAGAAAGAAAGAGAAAAGAGAAAGAAGAGAAGAAAAGAGAAAAGAAGAAAGAAGGAAAGAAAAAAAAGAGAAAAGAGAAAGAAGAAGAAAGAAAAGAAGAAAAGAAAAAAGAAAAGAGAAAAGAAGAAGAAAGAAAGAGAAAAAGAAGAGAGAAAGAGAAGAGAAAGAGAAGAAAGAGAGAAAGAGAAAGAAGAAAGAAAAGACGAAGGAGGACAAAGAAAATGCCCACGAAGAGAGACCATGAAAACAAGAAGGGGGGACAAAGAACAGAAGAAGAGGGGGGACAAAGCCAAAGAAGAACAAGAGAAAGACAAGAAAGTGGAAAAAAGAGCGAAAGGGAGATAATCCACAGCAGGGAAGAATCATGGACTCCTGTGTGGAAAGATGGTGTGTCGCTTGTGACGACTCGGAGTCGAGGGTTGTTCGGAGTACCCTTCAACATATGAAGATGTGTGTCAAACGGTGTAGGGGTCATTGAACAACATAGCCCCCCCTTCATTTTGGACTTATCCCAAGGTCAGGACCCTAGGGAACTATAGTAAACTATCGATTCCATAACAAGACAGATGATTTATCCTGCTCTCTGCCCTTGTGGTTTGTGGCTCTGTGAGTATAAATAAAGTAGGGTTTGTGGGTTGAACTGGTGGCTTTCCGGTGTATGAGTGTCATGATCTCGAAAATAGTTTCAACTATTTCAAGTTTCTCTCCACGGGATTTCTCTCTCTCTCTCTCTTCTCTCTCTCTCTCGGAGAGTTGACCGACGACCGCCGAGGTGGAGAGGGGACGTGTCTACCTGAGCTCTCGCAAGCGCTGTTTCTACCGGTAAAGATTACTCACTGTTAGAGGTCAAGTCAAATCGGAATCGAATCTGCTTTATCCCCCTTCGCTTCTGTCTTATGGAGTGTGTAAAGTAAACTGGTCTTGATTGAGCACGTCAAGATGGGTTGCTCAATCAGCTATACGGAACAGAAATTGGACTGTTTGTGAACATACTCCAGAAATATCTTAACCAGAAAGGCAAAAATAGCCAGAGCAAGAGTACGAGGTTTGCGACGTGGACAAGTTATCCAGTCGCATTGCTGTGCCATGCCTGTTGTTACATGTTAGTGATTGGGTGCATAGAACGAAATCCAGGGCCCTTCCTCCACCCCAGCCGCCAGCTGCACCGCTAAGAAAACCAAAAAAATGGAGACAACCCGACAAATACAAAGACAGTCATACTCTCAGCAAATCCAGCGACAACAGCTCCCTACAGCCACTGTTCACAGAAATGGAATCAGACAGCTGCTGCAAGGCCTCTTCGAGGCAGTTGCAGTCTCTGAACAGTGGCATGAAACGACCTAGAGGAATGGCCAGCAGCAACTAGCCAGAGCTTGGACCAAAAGCTGGGCATCCTCAGTTAACGATGAACAACAAGCTGGACCAACTAGGGGGGCAGCAGGAGGTGTTTGCGCCTTGACCTGGACGAAATGTAGTGACAAGCAGGAGAGGTTGAGGAGGGACACAGCGTCATTGAAGGGAGACAGTACAACGGCTGTACTCAAGATAGAGAGGCTGGCCCCGGGGAAGGAAAGGGAAACCTCCCTCCTTTTTTTTGGCTGCAAATCGAGTTGGGGCATTTAAAACAGTTATCAGGGGAAGGGGTTTTCCCGGGAAAACAGCTCAACATTACGGCCGACATATGATTGAGTATGCATTGGGCTGGCAATCCCAAATTTTGGGTTTGTTTTTTCCCCCCTGAAGCAGGGGGGTTTTTGGTCCTGCCCATGCACGGCAACTACCAAAATAAAAAGCAGGTGCCCCTCAGAGAGGATTCCCCAAAAGGGGGTCAAACCGTGAAGGGACTTGTGGCTTTTAAAGGAGTTCGTAGTGATGGGAGGAGGGCTACATGAGGCAGACGGGGGTTTCACGGGGGAGGGGAAACTACCCCCCTTCCCAAAACTCAGGGCAGGAAAATTATAGGTCGGAGGTCACCCCCCAAAAGACAACACTCACAGGCTGGCGCAAAGGACCCGGGGGGCCCCCGTGGCGCCCCCCCGGGGGCCCCCTCACACCACCAGCAACACAAAAAGAGGGGCCAGACGACATGGCGGGGGGGGTGATGTACCCCCCGGGAAAGGGATGCAAACGATCAATCAGCAGGCAAGGCGGTGGCGTTTTTTGTGGCCCCCCGGCACCCACCCCCCGTAACACACCCCCAAAAACCCGAACGGCCCGACTAGGGGAGGGGCAGCCCCACCCAAAAAAACCCCGAACCAAAAGGCAGTTTTTCCCCCCAAATTTTTAGCTGCCCTCCCCAGGTGCAGACTGGGGCCCCCCCGCAACCTGGACTTCCGTCCATTTAAACGCCAGGGGGAGCAAGCATCTCAATCCTCCCAGGGGAGGTGTGTGCAGAGCAGTCACAGCTCAGCTCGGAAAAGTCACCCCCACGCACAAAACTAACCCGCAATAGCTCTCGCCTTTTCACCCAAAAGATCAACAAGGGAATTTCAAAAAGCATGCTTTAGGGGAATGTTCACAAAACGAACCCTTACAACAAACCCCCTTACATAGTGATGGCTCAGTTAAATTTTAGCACAGTTGACAGTGGTAGTAATATGGCCAGTTAAATCTAGGGACAGTTGACAGTGGTAGTAATGTAGCACCCCGTCAGTTTTTGGGACAGTTAGCAAAACTGAAGCAATTTAAATAAGACAAAAACCCCAAAATTATGTGTTCTCAGCTGGGAAAGTGGATGGTTTTACATAGTAAAAATGCGATGGGGACTGCAAATCTACATTAGAGGCTAGAATTTGCAGTAATAGTTGGGAAAAATTTTTCAGAGAAATCATACGATTTGTCTCAGCATTTTCCAGATCATGACAAACACATGCTTGTTCTGCAGTGAAAATTTAAAGCACCAGGGTAGACGTTCAGGGGGCATTGTAGTTTAGTCAAGAAATGGTTAAAGACCCTTTTTAGAAGTGATAAATGTAATGCATGATCAAATGGGGGGGTTTTTTTAAAAAGCTAAAGATGTTTTTTTAAAAAACTCATGATATTAAAATGATAGCTACCTAAAGTTTCCCCCCCAGGGTAGCAGCTATTATGACACAGCAGAATTTTAACTGCCCCCCAGAAAGTTTAGACAGCTGTTTCCTGCAGTCAGGGAAAGCACATAAAGATTTTCACCCAATATTGCTTGGCGATTGAATGCTGAAACGGGGGGGTTTCCCGGTAAAGTGGGGGTGCAGACTCTGTGCTGCCAGTTGCAGATTCTCTAAGTCAAAGATATCTGTGAGTGAAACGAGAAAAATTTACAAGATGCTGTAGTAAATGATTTTGGTAAACCCCTTTTTGGGCCTATGTCTTTGTTTCGATCTATTCATACATAATGGAGCAGGGGGTGGCGACCCGAGGGGGCAGTTTACCCTATGATCAGAGCATGGAAAAAAAAGTGTGATTTATTACTGTATAACGTCATCTGATTTTTCTAAAAGAGTACTCAGTTTTAACGGGGTTTGGGCCCAAAAAGTCGAACCCCGTACACATGCCTTTTGAGATATCCTTGTCTCTTT
Source organism: Conus canariensis (assembly GCA_033310375.1). Taxonomy (NCBI): domain Eukaryota; kingdom Metazoa; phylum Mollusca; class Gastropoda; order Neogastropoda; family Conidae; genus Conus; species Conus canariensis. Next base: position 9,886 of record JAMYXO010007616.1, read on the forward strand.
TTTCACAAGGGAAAGCCCCAGATGAGCAATGTGAATTTTTTTTGTGAAAAGTATATTGGCAGCCAGATAAGGGGGAACAGTACGTTTCAAAAGTTTTTTACTGAAAGGGGCTTTGGGTGCGATTTGGATGCATGTGAGGTGGTTTGACACCCGATATAGACAAGGCTGTAGAAACATTTTTCAGGTGCCCCCTTCAGGCAGGCCAGTGTATGAAAAAAAACGATTAGGGCCAGCGAGGCACCCGTTCAGTGAGTGGGGTTTTACCTAGAGGCTTAAAAGCAAAAAAAAAAAAAAGCTTAAGCAGGGATTGAGTCAATATAGGGGGTTTTCCCTCAGTTTAGAGACAAAGTTATTTACACGCTCAAAAAAAAAACAGTTTAAACTTTGATCAAAGTGAAAGAATGTGCCTTCAGGGGCAGAGAGGGTACGCAGACTCGAGCAGTCAGCGACCGCCCCCTTGATTTTTTGGGAAAAAGAAGTTTAAAAGTGCAGAAGAACTCGGCCAGTATACGGAAAGGTTGTTTTCCCCCAAAATTTTGGGTTTTTGATCATTTCTCGAGACAGGTTAAATCTAGGTGTAGTTTAATTTGATGAGGATGAACAAGAAGTGGTTATTGACTATGAGCACTTCGACGAAATTTTGGGCCCCCATGTTTAACTAAACAGGAAGTGAGTCGGGGCTTTTATGTAGGCTCAAATGGGGAAAGTCCTGCAGGGCCCGATTGGTTATAAATGAATTTCTACAGAAAGCCGGGTCCAGGTGATCCCCCTTTTTTTTTGGGAAAAATTTTAAAAACCCTATTTTCATCACGGGGATCTTCCCTAAAGAATGGACCAAGTCAATTATAGTACCCCCGTATAAAAAGGGGGACCCGACAGTCCTGAAAAACTATAGGGGAATCAGTTTGCCTCAGCTGTGTCAGCAAAGTTTTCACAGGAGTTCTGAATGCCCAGGCTGATTAAAAAGGGAAAGGGCACTTTTTGCCTTTTAAATGTGCTCAAACAGGTTTTAGGCTTTGGGAAATCATGTGGACCTTTTCTTTAAACCCTTTTTACGCCATCTTTGAGAAGAGTTTGCAAAAAACGCCCAAAATATATATTGCTTTTGTTGACTTTTATAAAGCTTTTGATACTATCTCTCTTTTAATGCTCTGGAGGGTGCTCTCTAAGACGGTGTGCAGGGCGGGCGCTAAATGTTCTTCGCGGAATGTATGCTAGCATAAAATTTTGTGTACGCTGTGCTGGTGGCCCGCTCCCCGGGCTATTTTGAATGCCTTCAGGGGGTGAAAAAAAGGATGTTTGTTTCAGCCCCATCCTCTTCAGTTATTTTATTAATGAACTTGCAAATGACATAATCGAGGCGGGAGGATGGGGTACAATTTGCCAAACCATGTGGGAAATTGGGACCCCCCCGCTTTTCGCTGATGATTTAGCCCCTTTTGTCATTACAGTAGCAGGCCCACAAAATCAGCTCAAAATATTGCACCAATCTAGTCAAAGACTTGGCCTTAAAGTAAATGAAACAAAACCAAAATTGTTTTTTTCGGGAAGGGAGGACACTTGGGAACAAGGAGGTGTGGCAATTAGGTGGGGACTACATTGGGAAAAAATGGTGGGGAAGTATAGGTTTTTGGGCCTTTAAAATTTTTTAAAAAAGCTAAGTTTTAATATTGCTACTGAAAAATTTTGTGTCTCGTGCAAAGAGAGGAATCATACAGATCGTTAAAGCCTTTAAAAGGTTATGGTGCTACTCAAAACAATGGTTTTTTAAGTTGTTTGATTCTCAAATTGTTCCGTCCTTGCTGTTCGCATCAGGGCTGTGGGGCTTCAAGGAAGGGGAAACCCCCAAAATTTAAAAGGTACATTTTGTACGCATGCAAAAAATCTTCATTAATTTTGCCTTCCAGGACCCCAAGATTTAATATTGGTGATCTAGGGGGCCCCCCCCCTTTTTGTTGAAACCAAGCACGTGCTTTCAGTATTTTGGGGGCGTGTTCTGAAAAAAAGGGTG
>JAMYXO010007617.1:2500-11896 GCA_033310375.1 Conus canariensis
CCCCCCCCCCCACCCTTTCCCCATCCTCCAAACCCCTCTTTTCCCCCATCACTCCCCTAACCTTTTTCCCCAAAAACTCCACCCTCCTTTTCCCCCTTCCCCCAAACCCTTTTCCCCTCACCCCCTCCTTTCCCCAAACACTCCACCACCTTCCCCCATCACTCCATTTCCCCCATCCTTTCCTCCCTCACTCCACCCACCTTTTCCCCTTTCCCCCACTCCACCACCTTTTCCCCCACACTCCACTCCAAACCCTCCCTTTTCCCCAATTCCAAATCCACCTTTTCCCCCTCCGCCTCAACCCCCCCTTTTCCCCATCCTTTTTCCCCCCCTTCCCTCCCCCCCACCACCTTTTTCCCCCTTTACCCACCATCCTTTCCTCCCCACCCACCCCCTTTCCCCCCCTCACTCCAACCCCTCCTTTTCCCCCATCACCCCCCCCTTTTCCCCCCATCCCCCCTCCACCATCCTTTTTCCCCCCATCCCCTCCACCATCCTTTTCCTCCCACCAAACCCCCCAAATTTTTTCCCCCCCCTTTCAAATCCACCAAACCTTTCCCCCCATCATCCACCACCTTTCCTCCATCACCCCACTCCACCCTCCTTTCCTCCATCACTCCACCCAACCCTCCCTTTTCCCCCCATCACCCACTCCCCCCTTTCCCTTTTCCTTTCCCCCCCACCATCCCCTTTCCCCCCATCACTCCAAACCCCTTTTCCTCCTCACTCCACCATCCTTTCCTCCCCTCACTCCACTCCACCATTTTTTCCCCCTTTCCCCCTCACTCCACTCCACCATCCTTTCCTCCATCCCTCCAAATCCTTTCCTTTCCCCACCCAACCCTCCTTTTCCCCCATTACTTAACCACCCTTCCCACTATCCCTTTTTCCTCCTCCTCCCCTCCACCTTTCCTTTTTCCCCCCAATCCCCTCCACCATCCTTTTTCCCCCCATTTACTCCACCAAACCTTTCCTCCAACCCCCCTCCCAGTTTTCCAACCCCCCCTTTCCCTTTCCTCCAAACCAAACCCCCCCCCATCCTCCAATCACCCACCACCTTTTTCCCCCATCAAAACCCCCCATCCTTTCCTCCCCCACTCCACCCAATTTTCCCTTTTCCCCCACACTCCACCACCGTTTCCTCCATCACTCCACTCCACCATCCCCTTTTCCCCCATAAATCCCCCAATTTTTTCCCCCCATCACTCCCCCCAACCCCCCATTTCCCCTTTTCCCCCACCTCCCCCAACTTTTCCTCCATTACTCCACCATCCTTTCCTCCATCAAATCCACCCCCCCTTTCCACCCCAAAAAACCCCCCTCCTTTTCCCCCATCACTCCACCCCCCCCTTTCCTCCATCCCCCCTCCACCTTTTTTCCTCCATTACCCCCCCCCCCTTTTTCCCCCCACACCCCCCATCCTTTCCCCATCACTCCATTTCCCCCCATCCTTTTCCCCCAAACCTCCACCCCACCACCCCCTTTCCCCCATCACCCACCCCCCACCTTTCCCTCCTAAATAACCCCCACCCCCTTCCTCCATCACTCCAACCCCCCCCCTTTCCCCCATCACCCCCCCAAACCCCTTTTCCCCCAAAACTCCATTTCCCCCATCCCTTTTCCCCCATCCTCCACCTCCAATCCTTTTCCCCCAAACACTTCCCCCACCACCCCTTTTCCCCCATCACTCCCCCCCAGCCTTTCCCTTTCCCTTCCCCTCCAACCATCCTTTCCCCCATCATTTCCCCCACCTTTTCCTCCATCAACTCCAAACCTCCCTTTTCCCCCATCACCCACCCCACCATTCCCTTTTCCCCCACCTCCCCTTTTACCATCCTTTTTTTCCCCCTCACTCCAAATCCACCCTCCTTCCTCCCACCCCCTTACAAACCTTTCCCCCTCCCCTCCACTCCACCACCTTTCCTCCATCACTCCCCCCCACCCCCTTTTTCCCCATCATCCACCCCTCCCTCCTTTTCCCCCCATCCCCTCCACCATCCTTTCCTTCCCCTCCCCCTCCTCCATCCTTTCCTCCATCAAAATTTTCCCCTCCACCCTCCTTTTTCCCCCACAACCCCCTCCACCATCCCCTTCCCTCCATCACTCCCAAACCCCCTCCTTTCCTCCTTTACTCCAAACCCTCCTTTCCTCACCCCCCTCCAACCCTCCTTTCCCCCCATCAAATCCACTCCCCAAACCTTTCCTCCATCACTCCACTCCCCCTTTCCCTTTTCCCCCATACTCCCCCATCCCTTTTCCCCCCACTCCACCATCCTTTTCCCCCATTTACTCCAAATCCCCCCACCTTTCCCCAAACCCCCCACCACCTCCCCATCCCCAATCCCCCCCTTTTCCTTTCCCTCACTCCACTCCACCAACCTTTCCCCCCAATTCCCACCATCCTTTTTCCCCCATCACTCCACCCCCCCCTTTCCTCCCTCACCCACTCCACCCCCTTTTTCCCCCATCACTCCACTTTCCCCCACCCTTTCCCCATCACCCCTCCCCCCCATCCTTTCCTCCTCCCAATCCCTCCACACCACCATCCTTTCCTCCACCCCTTCCACCACCTTTCCCCATCCAACCCCCACCCTCCTTTCCTCCAAACACCCAAATCCACCCCCTTTTTCCCCACACTTTCCCCCCACCATCCTTTTTTCCCCCATCACTCCCCCCACCCTCCTTTCCCCCCATCACCCCACCATTCCCTTTTCCCCATCCTCCACCATTCCCTTTTTCCCCCTCACTCCCTCCACCCTCCCCTTTCCCCCATCCCCAAAATTCCCCCCAACCTTTCCTCCATTCCCCTCCACCACCTTTTCCCCCACACCCACCTTCCCCTTTCCCCCCATCCCCTCCACCATCCTTTCCTCCTCCCCCTCCCCAAACCTTTTCCTCCATCACTCCACCCCACCAAACCTTTTCCTCCATCACCCACTCCACCCTCCTTTTCCCCCATCCCTCCCCCTCCCCCAACCTTTCCCCCCATCAAAGTCCAAATCCACCAACCTTTCCTTTCCCTCCTCCACTCCACCACCTTTTTCCCTTTATCACTCCACCCCCCCCTTTTTCCCCCTTTACTCCACTCCACATCCTTCCCCCCATAAATTCCCAATTCCAACCCCCTTTCCTCCATCACCAAACCACTCCAAACCATTTCCCTTTTTTCCCTCACTCCACCATCCTTTCCTCCATCACTCCACCCCCCTTTCCTCCAAAACCCAAACCCCCTTTTCCCCCATCACTTTCCCCCAAAAATCCCTTTTCCTCCACCCAACCCCCCCACTCCACCCCCCACCTTTTTCCCCCAAACACTCCCCATCCCCTCCCTTTTCCCCCAAAATCCACCCTCCTTTCCTCCACAATCCACCCTCCTTTTCCCCCATACCCCCCACCATCCTTTCCTCCAAACCCCTCCACCCCCCCCCTTTCCCCCATCACCCACTCCACCTTTTCCCCCCTCCACCCATTTCCCCCTTTCCTTTCCTTCCCCTCCCTCCACCAAACCCTTTTCCCCCCATCCCCTCCCCCCATCCTTTTTCCCCCATCACTCCCCACCCCCCTTTCCTCCATCACTCCACCCCCCCTTTCCCCTCATCCCCTCCAAACCCTCCTTTTCCCCCACCTCCACCCCCCATTTTCCTCCAAACACTCCACCCCCTTTCCTCCTCACTCCACCATCCTTTCCCCCATCACTCCCCCCCATCCTTTCCTCCATCCCCCCCTCCACCATCCTTTCCCCCACACTCCACTTTCCCCCATCCCCTTTTTTCCATCCCCTCCACCAAACCCTTTTCCCCCTCACTCCACCCCCCCATTTTTTTCCTCCATCCTCCACTCCACCAACCTTTAACCATCACTAACCAATTTCCTTCCTCCACACTCCCACCATTCCCTTTCCCCCCAACTCCACCCCCAAACCTTTCCCCCTCACTCCACTCCACCTTTTTTTCCTCCCCCGGGGGACTCCCCCTCCCCCTCCTTTTCCCCCATCCCTCCACCAAAACCTTTCCTTTCACTCCAACTCCTTTTCCTCCCCTTACCCACTCCACCATCCTTTTTTTTCCTCCACACCCCCATCCTTTCCTCCATCACTCCCAACCATCCTTTCCCCCTTTACTCCACCAACCTTTCCTCCCCTCCCCCCCCTCCACCATCCTTGTCCCCCCCCTTCCCCTCCCCATCCCTTTTTTCCCCTCACTCCACCCAAACCCTTTTCCTTTCCCCCTACTTCCACCACCTTTCCTCCCCACCACTCCACCCCCTTTTCCCCCATCAAATCCACCCCCCATCCCTTTTTCCCCCATCACTCCACTCCCCAACCTTTTCCCTTCCCCCATCACTCCCCCCCATCCTTTCCTTTCCCTCACTCCACCCCTCCCCCTTTTCCCCCTCACTTCACCCCCTCCTTTTTCCCCCACACTCCACTCCCCCCCATCCTTTCCTCCAACTCCACTCCACCATCCCTTTCCCCATCACTCCCCCAACCCTCCTTTTTCCCCCATCCATTTCCTCTCCCACCATCCTTTCCTCCTTTACCACCCCCCCACCCACCATCCTTTCCCCCATCACTCCAAACCCCCCCCTTTTCCTCATCAAATCCAAATCCTTTTCCCCCACACTTTCCCCCCATCCTTTCCTCCAAACCTTTCCCCCCCCTTTCCTCCACACCCCCCTCCTTTCCTCCATCACTCCACCTTTTTTTTACCCATCCCCTCCCTCCCCCCATCCTTTCCCCCATCACTCCACTCCAACCCTCCTTTCCTCCATCACTCCCCTCCACCACCTTTCCCCCCAATCCCCCCAAACCCTCCTTTCCCCCCATCACTCCAAACCTCCACTCCAACCCCTCCCCTTTTCCCCCATCACCCCCCCACCCCTCCCCTTTTCCCCCATCACTCCACCCCCCTCCTTTCCTCCATGCCCCCCCACCATCCTTTTCCCCCATCACTCCACTCCACCATTTTTTTCCCCCATCCTCCCCTCCACCTCCCCCTTTCCCCATCCCTTTCCCCCCTTTCCTTTTTCCTTTCCCTCACTTTCCCCCAACCCCCTTTCCCCCCCAAAATTTCTCCCAACCTTTCCCCTATCCCCCTTTCCTTTTCCCCTCACTCCACCATCCCTTTTCCCCCATCACTCCACCATCCTTTTCCCCCCAAACACTCCCCCCACCTTTCCTCCCTCACTCCATCCACCATCCTTTCCCCCCATCACTCCACCACCCCTTCCCCCATCACTCCACCCTCCCCTTTCCCCCCATCACCTTTTCCCCCATCCTTTTCCTCCCCCACTCCACTTTCCCTTTTCCCCCATCACCCTTTTCCCCATCCTTTCCTCCATCACTCCCCCTCCCACCATCCCCTTTTCCCCCATCACTCCACCTTTCCCTTTTTCCATCACTTCCACCCCTCCTTTCCTCCCCCCCTTCCCCCCGCCCCACTCCCCCATCCTTTTCCCCCATCACTCCACTCCCCCATCCTTTCCCCCCAAACCCCCACTCCACCCCCTCCTTTTTCCCCCATCCAAACCCCCCACCCCCACCCCCCATTCTTTCCCCCCTCACTCCAAAATCCACCATCCTTTTTTCCACACTCCACTCCCCCATCCTTTCCTCCATCACTCCCCACCTTTCCCCCCCTCCCCCACCATCCCTTTTCCCCATCCCTCCAACCCTCCTTTCCCCCCATCACTCCCACCACCCTTTCCCTACACCCCCCACTCCCCCACCCCTTTTCCCCCATCCTCCCCCCTCCATCCTTTTCCCCCACCTCCACCCACCATCCTTTCCCCCCATCCTCCCCCACCATCCTTTCCTTCATCACTTTCCCCATCCTTTCCTCCACACTCCAAAACCACCATTTTTTCCCCCAAACACTCCCCTCACCTCCTTTCCCCATCACTTCCCAAATCCCCCCAACCTTTCCTCCATCATTTCCCCTCCACCAAACCCTTTTCCCCCTCCCCACCCCCCCATTCTTTCCTCCCACTCCCCCACCAACCTTTTCCCCCATCACTCCCCCATCCTTTTCCCCCATCACTCCAACCAAACCCTTTTCCCCCAAACACTCCCCCCCACCACCTTTTTCCCCCACAAATCCCCCCATCCTTTCCCCCATCACTCCACCATCCCCTTTCCCCCCCATCACTCTACCCACCCTTCTTTTTCCCCCTCACCCCACTCCACCATCCTTTCCTCCCCCACTCCACCCCCCTTTTCCCCACACTCCACCCCCCCTTTCCTCCATCCTCCCCCCACCTTTTCCCCCCATCACCCCACCATCCTTTCCCCCACCTCCACCATCCTTTCCCCCATCACTCCAAATCTTTCCTCCCCACTCCACCCTCCTTTCCCCCCACTCCACTCCACCATTTCCCTTTCCTCCATCACTCCCAAACCCTCCTTTCCCCATCAACTCCCCCTCCACCATCCTTTCCTCCAACACTCCACCACCCTTTCCCCCCTTTACTCCACTCCACCCCTCAACTTTTTCCATCCCCCCACTCCACCATCCCCTTTTCCCCCTCACTCCACTCCACCATCCTTTCCTCCATCAAATCCCCCACCACCTTTCCTCCATCACTCCACTTTCCACCTTTTTTTCCTCCATCATCCCCCATCCTTTTCCCCCATCCCCACCACCTTTTTCCCCCATCACTCCAATCCACCAAACCTTTCCTTTCCCTCAAACCCCCCCTCCCTTTCCTCCATCACTCCAAACCCTCCTTTCCTCCTCAATCCACCTCCTTTCCTCCATTTAATCCCCCAATTTTTTTCCTCCTTTAATCCACCTTTCCTTCCCCCATCACTCCCCCATCCTTTCCTCCATCACTCCCCCTCCCCCCATCCTTTTCCCCATCACTCCACTCCACCATCCCCTTTTCCCCCATCACTTTCCCCTCCACCTTTCCCTTTTCCCCCATCCTCCACCATCCCTTTTTCCTCCCCATTTTTAATCCCCATCCTTTCCTCCCTCACCCCTCCACCATCCTTTTCCCCCATCACTCCACTCCAACCCTCCTTTTTCCCCCCCATCCCCTCCCACTCCACCATCCTTTCCTCCATCCCTCTACCAAACCTTTCCCCTCCATCACCCCAACATTTTCCTCCATTACTCCACTCCCCTATCTTTTCCCCCCCATCCTCCACCATCCTTTCCCCATCACTCCCAAACCCTCCTTTCCCCCCATCACTCCACCAAACCTTTTTCCTCACACTCCAGTCCACCCCTCCTTTCTTTCCCTCACTCCCCATCCCTTCCTCCATCACTCCACCATCCTTTTTTCCCCCCCACTCCACCCTCCCTTTTTTCCCCAAACCCCCTCCCCCTATTCTTTTCCTCCATCACTCCTTTCCCCCATCCTTTTCCCCCAACACTCCACCCACCATCCCCTTTTTTCCCCCACTCCCCCCATTCTTTCCCCCCCATCACTCCAATCCCCCATCCTTTTCCCCCATCAATACAAAAATTTCCCCCTTTTCCCCCCACCCCCCAACCCCCCCCTTTCCCCCACACTCCCCCCCCTTTCCACAACAAACCCCCCATCCCCCTTTCCCCATCACTCCCCCATCCTTTCCTTTTCCCTCACTCCCACCTTCCTTTTCCCCCATCACTCCCCCCCTCCTTTCCTCCCTCACCCCACCCCTCCCCTTTTCCCCCATCACTCCATTTCCCCCATCCTTTCCCCTTTACTCCCCCCCACCAACCTTTTCCCCCATCACTCCACTCCACCACCCCCTTTTCCCCCATCACCCCAACCAAACCTTTCCTCCATCACCCATTCCCCCCATCCTTTTTCCCCCATCACTCCACTCCAAACCCTCCTTTCCTCCATCAAACCCCCCCACAACCCTTCCTCCATCACTCCACCATCCTTTCCCCCCTTCCCCCCAAAATCCCCATCCTTTCCCCCCCCTCCTTTCCCCCAACCCCTTTTCCCCCATCCTCCCCCTCCACCGGGCCTTTTCCCCACACTCCACTCCACCATCCTTTCCCCCATCCCCACTCAAACCTTCCCCTTTTTTTCCATCACCCACCACCATCCCTTTCCCCCCAACCCCCCCCTCCACCATCCTTTTCCCCCGTCACTCCACTCCACCATCCTTTCCTCCATCAATCCACTCCACCCCCCCTTTCCCCCTTTAGTCCCCTCCCCCCAACCTTTCCTCCATCACCCACCATCCTTTCCCCCCCAACACCAAACCCTCCTTTCCCCCATCCCCTCCACCTCCTTCCCCCTTAACCTTTTTCCCCCCATCCCCCCCTTCCCACCCACCATCCTTTCCCCCCACACTCCACCCCCCAAACCTTCCCCCCCTTTACCCACCATCCTTTTCCATCAAACCACTCCACCCTCCTTTCCCCCCATCACCCACCCACCAAACCTTTCCCCCCCATCACTCCAATCCCCCATCCTTTTTCCCCCCATCACTCCACCACCTTTCCCCCCATCCCCCCACCATCCTTTCCTCCATCACTCCCCCCCCCACCATCCTTTTTCCCCCATCACTCCAAAACCCCCCTTTTTCCTATCCCCCCCTTTTCCCCCATCCCCACCATCCTTTTCCCCATCACTCCCACCATCCTTTCCCCCATCACTACCCCCCCTCCCTTTTCCTCCATTTAATTTTTCCTCCCCCACCATCCCCTTTTCCCCCATCACTCCACCCCCCCCCCACCCCCTTCCCTTTCCTCCCCCCCTACCCCTTTTCACACCCCCCTTCCCCCATCCTTTCCCCATCACTCCCCTCCACCATCCTTTTCCCCCATCACTCCCCTCCACCATTCCCCTTTTCCCCATCACAAACCCCCCCACCCTCCTTTCCTCCCTCCCCTCCACTTTCCCCCCTCCTTTTCCCCCCATCCCCTCCAAATCCAAACCCTCCTTCCTCCATCAAAAACCCCTCCACCTTTCCTTTTCCCCCATCACCTTTCCCCCATTCTTTCCCCCAAACACTCCACCTCCTTTTCCCCATCACTCCCCCCCACCATCCTTTCCCTCCATCACTCCCCCAACCTTTCCCCAACACTTTCCCCTCCACCATCTTTCCTCCAAACACCCCCAAATTTCCCCCCATCCCCTTTTCCCCCCCCTTCCCATCCCCCAAATCCACTCCCACCATCCTTTCCTCCATCACTCCCCCCACCATCCTTTCCTTCCCTCACTCCACTCCACCAAACCTTTTTCCTCCCCCTCCCCCCCTCCCAAATCACTCCCCTTCCTTTTCCCCTCCCCTCCCACCCCCCCCCACTATCCTTTCCTCCATCCTTCACTACACCATCCTTTCCTCCATCACCCACCCACCCAAACCTTTCCCCCCATCACTCCCCCCCTTTTCCCTTTCCCCCATCACTCCACCGGCCTTTCCCCCCATCATCCACCAAACCTTTCCCCCCT
>JAMYXO010007618.1:0-10000 GCA_033310375.1 Conus canariensis
AAAGATTCTTCTTTGGGAAAATATTTTAAATGTATGGTTTTTGTAAATCGTTCACTATTGCTATTTTGTTATCCATTCGTTGTAACAATCATGATTCTTTTTTTTAGTGTTATGAAAAATTTTGCTCGTTTTGTACCCTTCATTAAACCCAAACTTCAAGAACCATACATTCCAAACAGCGTTTAATTTCCACGCCCATTCTGGGGTTTGTAAATTTTTCTTTTTTTCTCTTTCTAGCTTTGGGGGGATCCTTCTGGAGTCATTTTCTTTATTTTAACCAATATCTGATTGTTTTATTAAACTATCTATACTCATGGGATACTTCCCTATTCTCCGTATACTAATTTTTGGCTTTTTCTCCCTCCCCCCTGTACTTTTACATGCAATAAATGATATTTTCCACCGCTGAATAACAGTCAAACCCATACTTCGCTCTACAGAGCGGGACTTGACCTGTTATCAAATATTTAAAAAAAAATTTTTATACTAAGTGCCTAAACATACTTTGTTTTCATTTTTTTCACCTTTTTCCCTTTCCCCTTCCTGCATTTTTCTAAAGTGAAAATCACTGAAGATCGTTAGAGTAAAACCTAAATATTGTAGCTTTTTACCCCCTCAATTTTTTCCCCTTTGAAAATTCCTTTTTTCTAGTCTGAAATATCCCCCTTTTTCAAAGACCATGTTTTTTGTTTTTTTGGAGATTAACCTTTAGCCAATGCGGTCCGAGCTTCCTGTAGGTTTTTAAATTTTGGTTTTCAGACCTGCTGGGTTCTTGATATTAAAGCTTGCATCACAATAAATAAAATATTTCTCCTTTTCCCGGGGTACAATTTGATATCCGTTTTTCCTTTAGCTGGACATTGTCTGCAACTTCTTAATTATAAAAAAAATTTGGGGGGGGACAGTAACCCCCTTTTTTTCACTCCTTGTGACATTTCAAAAGAATTCTTTATTTTTCATTCCAGTCACCATTTTGACGTTTTATAATACTCTTACTTTAACATCCGTAATATTTTGTTTTTTGGGTTTTTCCCCAATTTTTCCTTTTTACTGTGTCAAACCTTTCTGAAAACAATAAAATACTACAATTTACTTCTCCTTCGCCTTGGGCATTACTTATCATATTTATGTAAATAGATCTACTGTTGAAAAATTTTTCCTGAACCTGCCTGTTCTTTCAAATTTTTATTTTCTGCTTCTCCCCAAATCATAATCTTCTGTTTAATATGCTGTTAACTTGTTTAAAATGATGCATAAAAAAAATTTCCTCATATTTCCGGGATTCTTCTATCTCCTTTCTTGTGTATGGATAATCACCGCCCTTACCATTCTGGGGGGAAACATTTTGGTATAACTTGTTGAATAATTTCGTTAAGAAGGGCCAAATTTTTTTCCCAGGTTTTAAAAAATTTCAGGAGGATTTCACAATACCGGGTGATTTGCCTTTTTTTATTTTCCTGTACTGATTTTACTTCATTTTCTTATCTCTTCGTCTAATTCTTTACTTAATTTTCTTTTAACACTTCTTCTTCTTCTTGTGGTCCTTTTTTCTCTATCTTTTATTTTTCTTGTCATTGACAAAAGCTTTCAAATGCTTTTTCCACTATTAAAATTAAATAAGGTAATGGGTTCTTTTTCCTTCAACACTTTTTATGGTGCTCCAGAACATTCCTGCCTTTGGGATTTTGTATATGTTCTATGTTGCTTTTTATACTGTTTTTTCTTTTTCTAATTATTTCTTTGTAACTGCCTTTTTTTTCCCGTAACCTCTCCCTTACTTGATAAATTTGGGTTTTTTTTCCTTTTTTGTCCCTGTCATCTATTAGTGTTGTTTGTTCTTTTTTTTTTGATTACATTTTTTTTCAACCGTGTTTGTATCTTTCATTTTCCCTCCTATACCATTGTTCGTACTGTCTTTCCCTCCTCTTTTAATAGCTTATTAAACTGTTTTAAATCGTGTCTACATCCTCTCTATTTCTTCTTTATTGCCCATTGTTTTTTTTTTGCCTCTTCCCATTCTTTAACTGGGCAACGGTTTTTTTTTGTGGGATCCCACTTTTGTTTCTTTACTAAATTTCTTGCCCTCGTTCCTGTGCGTTAGACATTACTTTTAAATTTCCCTCAAATAGGGATATCTGAGCTTTAACCTCTCTACTATCTACACTTTTCACATTTTCTAACAGTTCAAAAACATATATATAAACTATAATACTTTACCCCTTTCGGTAAAAAATTTTCATCGTCGAACTTTCCCAACAAAACCATTTTTGCGTTTCATTTAAAAGTTATAAAAATTCTATTATTTCTTGCCAAAAACCCTTTGGGGGGATCTTTAGGGCCACGTCAACACTCCTGTTTCTTCCTGTAATCTCATTTTCATCATCGATACTCAAGCTCCCTTCCCCAATGGAGAGAGAGAGAGAGAAGGAAGAGAGAAGGGGAGAGGAAGGAAGAGAAAAGAGAGAGAGAGAGAGAGAGAAGAGAACTAACGCACAATACAAAACCAAAATAGAGGATAATTATGAAGAGAGAGAAAAAGAGAGAAGAGGGAAAAAGAAGAAGAGAGAAACAAGAGAACAAGACAAAACACAACAGACAACAACAGACAGAAACACACAAACAAACAGCATATTTGCATTCCTCTCCCCTTTTTGGCGTTGTGTGGTGTGGTGTTGTGGGTGTGTTTGGGTTTGGGTTTGGGGTGTGTGTGCGTGCGTGTGTGTGGGCGTCGTTCGTGCGTCTTCCGTGCGTGTTGTGTGTGTGGTGGGTGTGTGTTGTGGGGGGGAAGAGAGAAGAGAGAAGAGGGGGAAAAAGATTGAAAAGAGACAGAACAGGGCAGAACAGGGGGGGCGGCAGGCACAAGAGGACAGGAGTCAAAAGACTTTTAGACGAAAACAACAGCAACAGACGACGGAAAACAAAACACAAAAAAAAGGGGGGTGTCTTTTTAAACCCCTCCCCTTTCAGTCTGTGGGGTGTGTTGGGGTTGTTGTGGTGGTTGGGGTGTGTGGGTTGCGTGCTGGTGGGGGTGTGTGCGTCGTGCGTGGTTTGTTTTTTGGGGGGGCCCCCCCCGCGTGCTTGTGGTTGGGAAGATAAGAAAAAGATAGAGAGGGAAAAATTAAGAAAAGAAGAGGGGGGGGAACAGACATAGCGATAAAATTTTAATCTAACTTCCTATGTACAACGTTCCCCCACCCCCCCCCCCCACCCCCCACCCACCCCCCCCACACACACACACCCCCCATGGCCGCGCACACACACACGCATACACACACAAACACCACATCAAACACTCTTTGCGCGCCATACACACAACACATTCCCACCACAAACAACACAACACACATAAACACAGCACCACGCACCTCGCGCGCACGCATCACAACCACGCACGCTCGAACACCGCCGCGCACACAAACACACACCCCACCACCGCGCACACACACAACAACAAAACCCACCACACCACACACACACACACAACACACACACAACACACACGAACATGTCTCACCACAATCCCCAAAAAAAAAAAGGTTTAGAACTGCATTCCAAACAATGATATACCCCTTTTTCTGTTTTTCCAAGGCTAATTTTTTCCCTTTTTAGTAATAAACAATCTTTTTTAAGTTCACTCTACTTAAAAAAAAAATAAATAAAAAAAATAAAATAAAATAAATCAAGCAAGCGGGGTCATTACACATTAGCCTAATTCCTCACACCCCACCAACACACAAAACACAACAAAAAACACACACACACCCCCAAACCACGCACGCACAAAACGCACGCACCAGCACCCACGCACCACCACACACACACACACACAACACCCCACACACACACACACCGCACGAAACCGCCTATATACACACGCACATACTATACATTATATAAACTCAGTTTGTCTGCGCCTTTTCCTTTTATCGGGGCCAATTCGGGCCGACCCCACCAAATTTTTTATAAATTCTTTGGGTCCACAAAAAAACGGGGTGGGGTATCACTGACGCATTGCGCGTCCAAAATTTTGGGGCAACAGACTAAAACGGGGCATCGGAACACTCACACAGACAAACCCCCGGGGAGAGGGGGGGAAGCGCGTACGCTAGTTATAAATATTATATATAAAATTTATTTATATAATATTAAAAATTTTAAAAAAGGTTCTTGGGTTTTGTTTTGGGGTGGTGGTGTGTGTGTGGTGGGGGGGGGGGGGGGGGGGGACTAAATGAAACAAAAATTAAAAGTTCTACGCGGGAAGCGAATTATTGAATCAGTACTAAAAATTCCCCGTAAAGGAAAACTTTCTCATAATATAAACAACTGAAAAAAAAGGGGTTTATCACAAATTATTTAAAGTTATTTACATACTACTATGGTTTGTGTGTTTGTTGGTTGGGTGTTGTGGGGTTTGTGTGTTGTGGGGTTTTTGGGGGTTTGGGGTTTTTGTTTTTGGGTTGGTGGTGTTGTGAACAATTTGTATTGCATTTGTAAAAATTAATATCGTGTCGTGGGGGAGTGTGTACATGTACATAATAGGGGCCCTGTAAAATAATGTCGAATCCGGGAAAAAAACACAAGCGGAGGGGGGGGATGACTGTAAAGGGGCTTAGTTCAAACGGTAGGGGTGAACCCAAAAAACTTCAGTAAAAAAATTTACTTTTGATGCCTCTTCGTTGGAATTTTACTCGTAGCTGGAGCATCTGCCTTTTTCGCCGGAAAAAAATTGTTTTTTTTCTCCTCAAGCGAAACTTTTGGGGCATTTTCATTCACATATTCTTTGGATTTTACTAAATTGCGGAACCCGGGGCTCTCTCTTTTTTCCGTACTGGGCTGGGGAATCCCTCAGCCATTTGGCTATTGCACGACCCGAAACACGGTAAATGAGTTCCAAAGAAAAGTAACCTACATGAAACACCTCGATCATATTTTAAAAACCCAAAAAATGTATTTTTGGGGGGAAAACCCCCTTTTAATTTTTGGGGAAATTTTTAAAATGTATTTTGTTTCCTTCTTTTTGGGGAAAAACGGGGCGGTTAAAAAATTTTTTTTTAAGTTTTTAACCCATTCCTTTTGTAAGTAATTACAATTTTTGACACAAGGTTTTAAAAAATTTGTTTTTCTGTATCATCTGAAGGGCACATCAATTTACGAAAAACTAAAACCACCAAAGCTATTTGAGGCAAAAGACACCTTTATGTTGACAGAACATAGGGATTTGGAAAACAAACTAACCCTCTTTGGCGATAAACAAATTTTAAAAAATTTTTTCATTTAAAGACCCTGTGAGAGTAACCTTTCCCCCGATCCTGGACGTTTTAACAAAAAAAACACGCATAATTTTTGATTTTGTGTACTTTAATTTAGACTCCAATAACGGGGGGGTCAAAGCACGCGCACCTTTTTCATCTTTTGCATCTGCGCGACGCACACAGCGTGCAGCACGTGTTCAAAAGGGGGGGGGGGGGGGGGTTGGGGGGGGCAGTTACTCGCATTTTCCACCTTCCAAAAAAAAAAACAATCGAATACACACACACCCAGAACAAAACACACAACCCAACACACACACACACACACCCTCTCTCCCTCTCCTCTCTCCTTCCCTCTTCTCTCTCTCTCTCTCCAAGAAAAAAAAAAAAACAAAAAAAAAAATCTGCGTTGCCCCGGGTACCGAATTTGGGGGTTGCCTTTCCCCTTTTGGACCGAGGTTTTATTCTATACAAATATCGCCCCCCCTCCCGGGTAAAAAAAAATTCGGGAAAAACCAGCGGAACAAATCTACCCAGTGTAGTCTGCAATTACCAACGAGATCGAGGGGAAATGAACACACTGTTGTTGCCCACAGGAAACAAACAAAAAAACAAAAAAGCAAAAAAACATTCTCTTGTTGAGATTCTTTTTTCCCTTTCTTCTTTTTTTCTTGAAAAACCTTCAGTTTTCTTTGCCATTTTTTAAAATTTTTTTCCATATTTTACCTTAAAAAAAAACAGTTTTTCTTTTTATCCTTTTTGTATTGTTTTTCTAATTTTTTTCTCCCTTTTTTTTTCTTTCTTTTTTTCTTTCTTTTTTTTTTTTTCTTTCTTTTTTTTCTTTATTTTTTTATTTTGTTTTTTTTTTTGTTTTTTTTTTTTTTTTCTTTTGTTTAAATCTTTTTGGCCGCTTTTTTTTGTTTTTATTGCCTTTCATTTTTTCTCAATTTTTTGTTTGTTTTGTTTTCTTTTTTCCTTTGAAAACAGCTCATCGTATTTCCCTTCTTTGGCTTTTTCTTTTTATTGTATGAAAATTTGGGGTTTGTCTTTTGGAACCCACCAAAACCCCCGGAGACAGCGCAGAGGGGGGAGCGGCGGTCCACCTAAGGCCCAAAAAGAAGCAGAGAAGCAAGGAAAGCCCCTTTAAAAACGGGGCCCACAATGGGCAAAGGGGGGCAGCACCCACAAAAAAAACGGAGACTCCCCGCCAACTGCAACAGATCGCCCTCGGGCAGTCTTCACCACAGCGGGGCGTGCAACTCCACACTGACTGCCAGGGGCAAACCCCTCTCAACAGAGGGGGGGAACTTATGCATTTTGCTTTGTTGTGGGGCATTTCTTTCTTTTTGTTTTTTGTTCTGTTTTTTCTATTTTCATTTTTTTTTTTTTTTCTTTCTTTTTCCGTCTTCTGTACTCCCTTTCTTTCATTCTATCTTTCTTTCTGTGTGTTTTGTTTTGGGTTGTGGTTTGGGGGGGTGTGGTTTGTGTGTTTGTGTTTTGGGGTTGGGGGGTGTGTGGTGGGGTTTTTGTGTTTATTTGGGGTTGTTGTGGTGTTGTGTGGTGGGTGTTTGTGGTTGGGGGTTTGGGGTTTTGGTGTTGTGTGTTTTGTTTTAGGGGGGGAAAATGTGTGTGTCCCCCACAACACAGTGAGGGGGACCCCAAAAGGGGGAGGGAAAACGACACAATTTTCTTTCGTATACTTTGTTTCCTTTTCCCGCCTAAAGCATTCCCCAAATATTTTAAAACTAGGGGGGACAACTTTTGAACCCAAGGTATAATTAACTGCAACTGGGGAAATTTTGCTGTAGAATTGTTATTAAAAATCGGGGGAAGAATCCATGGGAACGTTTTTTTCCTTTTTTCCTATGCAAAAAAAACACCAAACAGGAACCTTTTTTTAAATGAACACTTTTCAGTTTTTCACACCGTAAGTGATTTCCCCAAAACTTTCTACAAACTTTCTTTTTAAAAAAGGGTACCAAACACTTTTCTTTCCCCCCCCCCCTTCGACAACTCTGGGTACGGTTTTTCGTTAAAAAAAAAACCCGTGGGGAAAGGCCATAAGCAATACATTTTTTTTTGATTATCATGGACAAGATCATTAAAACATTTTGAGGAAGCAATTTCGTAGAGACAATTAGGGGGGCAACTCCGACAAGACACAAAGTGGGAAAGAAAAGACACTGTTCCAAAAGGGGGATCTCTCATTTTAGGTCGCAAACTTGTACGGAAAACTAGGATGCGACCACAAAGACACTTAGCAATTGACTTGGAATGAACTTTTTGGATTTACAGTTTTTCTCACAAACTTTTGGCAAATCAAGAAAAGTCCAGGTTTGGGCGGGGGAAAAGAAAAAGGGCCCCCAAAAAAGATTGGCAGAAACATTTTTTGGGGGAAATTTTGGCTTGTTGGTCCAAGGATAAAAATACATTCATTGTTCATTTAGCGATGTAATATAGTAAATATGGGGTTTCCCACACTTTTTTAAAGATTACACAAAAAAATCCACTTCATCAATCAAGGGGGGTAAGGGGAAGGTAACTCCCAAATAAACCTTTCAACGTGGGGGATCGAGAAAACTGAGGCAAAAACGATCGTCAAAATCCAGTTTAGTTTTGAAAATTGGGTTTTCGGCCAACAATCATAAAAACAAAACTTTCATTTGTACTTCACGACAAGACATAATAAATATAGGTTCTGAGCATTCCCATTTGAAGGGGTTGACCCAACTAATCCAAGGTTGACAAAGGGGAGGAAAGGGGAAGGGGAACTCCCAACAGACCATTTCATTTTCTGATGGTCACCACAAATTGCCCTTTTAGCACCTGGCTACAAGACCTTCACTTGCTGATTTTTTTGTCAGTTGTTCCTTTTGATATTATTTCTCTCTGAAACACATTCTCTCTTGTTTTGGGGTTTGGGGCAAGGTTTTGGGGTAACAAAGTGTTTTTTTTTAGGGAACGTCATTAATGAGCACGGGCGAAAAGCACAAAAACACAAGTAACAGACAAAGCAACCACCACAGTCATACTCACCACCACAAAAAAAGGGGTTTAACGGAACTAATCGTTCCTCTTTTTGAAAACCCCACCCCCCCCCCCCCCCCTTTTCCAGCTCCCCTCTTAAATTTTTTTTGTCCATACCCCATTTTCTCTGATTCAATACAATCGCTTTTGTTCACCCTTTTGAAACCTTTTCGTGCGTTTCTTTCGGGGGCACGAAGTGAATCGATTTGAAAAAAACAACAAAAAAAAACCCTTTTGGGAAAAAAAAAAAAAAAAAAAAGGGCAAAATTTTTTTCAAAAAACAAAGGGCAAAAATTCGGTTGGGGTTGATCAGGAATATTTTCTTTGGGAATCGCCCCCTTTGTGGGATTGAATCAGCCTTTTTTTTAAAAACAAAAAAAGGCTAGGGGCCCTTAACAAAAAAAACAAACAAATACATACAAAACGCGACGCGTACAAAGAAGCACAGTAATTTTGGCCCCCCTCATGGGGAAAAAAAGTGAGTGAGTGCTCGTTTTTCGTTTTTGAAGGGTCCCAAATGGTGTTTCATTTTCCTAAAGGGAACAAGACACAAGGTCTGGAAAGGCGTCGTGTTTTTTGTCAGGTTTGCCGGGGGTTAGTCTTTCTTTTGGGAACTGGTTTTTTCTATTTCCCCTGCGGCCCCCCCCCCCGACTCCTTCCCCCCCTGCCCCGCCCGCAGAGGGTATGACAGTAGTACGTCGTGTGACACAACGCCTGTCGGGCTCCTACCCCTTTTTACAGGGGGAGGTGGAAAGGCATTGGGGGTGGGGCCGTACCTTGCAATGACTCTCTCTACACGGGTTTTTTCTCTGATAGTTTTTTACTGGGCTCCAACTGAGTGGTCGGCAGTACAGATTTTTTTTGGGAGAGGTGGACGCTCCCATCTGGGGGTGGAATGACCCTGTCCCCAAAACAGGAAAGCCATCTATCCCGGGTACACCAACCTATCCGTTGGCCCGGGATTCCTTGAAAAACCAAACATACTCCGTTTTTGAAATGGTGTAGCCGGGGGATTGAAAAACGGGGTATAAGCGTATCCATTTTTGAGTTGGGGTTCCATGCACTTTGGGGTTGGGTTGCGTTTGGGGGTGGTGTATGGGGTTGTGTGGGGGTGTGCGTGGGGGGGTTTTGTGGGTTGGTTTTGTGTGGGGTGGGGATTCGATATCCATTGCAGACAGATAAAATTTTAAACACATTTTAAACTTTTAACTCTTTCGATTTAGAAATTTCATTTTTTTTTCCCTTTTGGGGGTATAACCCAAAGGTTTGATAGATTCTTTTTCGCGCAATCGCAATTACAAAAAACGAAAAAAAAACTTTCTTTTTAACATGCTACCATTCAGACAAGGAATAATTTCCCTTCCTTGGCGGAATAAACTAAAATTTTCTAACCTAATGCTTTAAATGGATTTATTTTGTGCCAGTAGTTACAAGAAGAGAATGACTGATTGCTTGTTTTTTCGTTTTTAATTGTCCCAATTTGGTTTTAAACTTGCGAAGAAGAAGGCCAAAAAAGTCTCGAAAAGCTTCTTTTTTTTTTTTTTCATTTTTTTCCCCCCCCCCCCTTTTTTTTTTTTTCTTCTTTTGCTTCTTGTCCAACGTACGGAACATCATTTTCTGTGTTAGGTTTGTGTTAGTTTCCGCCTGCAGTCACCCCACTTTTTTTTTGTTTTTTGTTTTTTTTTTTCTTTTTTTTTTTGGTGCGCTGGCGGGAAAGATTCACA
>JAMYXO010007619.1:10000-11894 GCA_033310375.1 Conus canariensis
AGGTGGAGATGAAGAAACGAGGTCAAAGTGTAAACAATGTAGTTCTCCTTCAGCTTGCTTCCGTTGAAAATCCATCCTGTTCATGTCGAACAGAAACAAGACACACGCTGCCTTAAAAGGGCGAGGGGTCTAAAAGGAAATCCTTTTCTAATTACGTTTCCACCACATTTTTCTTTTACATATACTGTAAACAGTAACGTCTTCTGATTGGTAGAAAGAAATGTCAGGATTTTTTCTGTTTTTGTTTTTCTTTTCTTTTTTCTTTTTTTTTTTCCTTTTTTTTTTTTAAGCTCTCAACGTTTCACAGAAAAGCAGTAAATGTCATTTGCAGGTCAAAAAAAATTTTTTTTTTCCTACCGCAGTTCTCCCCAAACACAGTACACAACAACCTCCCAACATGGTTTCTAAAATTACCAGCCAATCACAAACGATTAGGGGGGGAAACAAAAAAAAAAAAAAACCCGATCTGCTCGTTCCCGTGTGCAAATCATGCCAATGAGAAGCAGGTTGGACATCATCCATTCTTATCCCCCCCCCCCCCCCCCCCCCCCCCCCCCCCCCCTGACCTGAAGACTCAGGAAGTCAGAAAATCCCACAAGATGGTCTCGCTTTAAAAAAAAAGAAAAGAAAAAAAAAGGTTCCTTCTCTCAAACATTTAGAGAAAATATTAGTTTCATTTGCATGACCGTGTGTGTCCTCAATTAGCATTGAAGCCATTTTCTCATCAAAACCACTTTGTTCTTTGACGAGCGGAAGAAGACATGCCTCAAAAAAGCGAATGAGTTTTCAAAAGTAGGTACCCACTAAATTCCAGGTTTGCCTGCTGCTTCTTCTTTTTTTTTTTTTTTTCTTTTTTTTTTCTTATTAATGTCCTCCCTTATTTCTGATATATGCGTTTCAGGGATCGAATGAGGAAGTGACTCATGCTCCAAGGAATCGTAATTAGTTCTTTTTTCATCCGGTACGTAAATGCTAGCACTTTAATAAGCAGTGATTATTATACGGGGTAATTTCATTGATGCCAGTGTTACGGAACTGATGCCCCCCAAAATTGGCAAGCTGAGCTTTCGAATCCATCTTAAGGTCGGAAACGAACTTTCCAAGCGTAGATTCATTCCAGATGAGAGTAATTAGCGTTCATCATTTAGCCGAAACACTGTGCTACTGAGGACGACTGAATCTGAGTGGCATGTGCTTTGATTGAGATTTTTTTTTTTTTTTTTTTTTTTTTTTTTTTTGACTGAGAAAGCTGGGAAGTATGAGGCAGGGGAGTGATTTTGGAAGTAAGAGGCAGGGGAGTGATTTTGGAAGAGGGGGAGATGGGGGGGGGGGGGGGTGGCGGTCAGTTTGGCGCTTCCTGATTAGCCTGTTCATGGCACGTCCTGTGTGAGTGGACATTGGCTCTATGGTCAGTCGGTCCCCATTGGCGCGCGCGCACACACACACTTTTCTCTCTCTCTCTCTCTCCTCTCTCTCTCTCTTCTCTCTCTCCTCTCTCCTCTCTCTCTCATTCTCTCTCTTTCTCTCTTACACACACACACACACACACACACACACACACACACACACACACACACACACACACACACACACATGCACTCGCGCACACGCACATGCATACACACACACTATACACACCAAACACACACACACACACACACCACACACACACAACACACACACCACACACACACACACACACACACACCACACACACACACACACACACACCACACACACACACCAAACTGACTGACTGACTGAAACCAATTTATTGTCAGGTTAACCCATGGTTGTACTCACACACACACACACACACACACACACACACACCACACACACCACAACACACACACACACCACAACCACCACAACACACAAACACACACACACA
>JAMYXO010007620.1:0-11892 GCA_033310375.1 Conus canariensis
AAATGAAATATAAATGAATTCCTACTTCCCGCAGTGCCGGCGAGTCCAGCCCATTACTAAATCATTCATTACTACGGAGAGACAAGGGAGATAAAACTGATTAAGTATTCAGGACAACTACGAGTAAGAGAAAGAAAGAGCATGGGAGATAGAGAGAGATGACTGGGGGTGGGTTAGGGGAAGGAATATGGTTGTACAGGATGTATACAGGATTAGTAAGGATGCAGTACAGGATGCAGTACAGGATGTAGTAAGGATGTAGTACAGGATGTAGTACAAGATGCAGTACAGGATGCAGTACGGTGAAGTACAGGATGCAGTACAGGATGCAGTACAGGATGCAGTACAGGATGTAGTACAGGATGTAGTACAGGATGCAGTACAGGATGTAGTACAGGATGTAGTACAGGATGTAGTACAGGATGCAGTACAGGATGTAGTACAGGATGCAGTACAGGATGTAGTACAGGATGTAGTACAGGGATCTAGATTAAGTTCAGTGTGGGTGGTTGGAACTGTGTAGTTTGATGAACAGGCGTTCCACGACCTTGTCCTCTCTCTCTCTCTCTCTCTCTCTCTCTCTCTCTCTCTCTCTCTCTCTCTCTCTCTCTTCTCTCTCTCTCTCTCGTGTCTCTCTCTTCTGTCTCTCGTCTCTCTCTTTCTCTCTGCTGCTCTGGTACTCTGCTTCTTTCTCTCTGACTACTCAATGAGTCTCTCTCTCTCTCTCTCTCTCTCTCTCTCTCTCTCTCTCTCTCTCTCTCTCTCTCTCTCTCTTGAATGTTGTCTTTATGCATGTATTATATCAGCATCGTCTCTGTATGTGCATGAACGCACTGAGCTGGATCATTTGTCTTTGGAACCCAATGTCAACGTTTACCAAGGTGATAAGCTTAGTTTATTGAAAAGTTTGTTTGGCAGGAACGGAATGCTGAAGTATTTCACGCGCTGATGAGCAAAGAAGGTACTAAATTTGACTTGAAGCAGCAATTGATTAACCTGGCATTGAATACGTTTAACAACTGTATGAAAAAAAAAGCCAAGTGCGTGATAGCAAGGATCAAAATTGATAAGAAAACACGTCACGATCCGTGGTTTGACCTTGAATGTCAAATAGCTAAAATTTCTGCCAGAAAGCTTCTGAGAATATTTCGTAAAACATTGCACTTAGAACATTGGCCCATTCCTCAACAGACTTGTGTGAAAGGGAAGCTGTTTCGGTGTATAAAAAGTATATATTCTAATGCGAAAGCGAAAGTAAGATCTGGCAATGAACTCACAGACTGTATTTTGTGCACACAGAAGGTGAAACAGGGAGATGCTTCTTTAGTGAGAAACGAAGTGGCCTCAGATCTCATTTCAAAGCATGTCAAGAAGCCACGTTGTTACATGAATTCCTCGAATGATTTATCTTGTTACTAGCTGGCGATGTTGGCTTGTTGTCGGAAAGGCCAGCTGGGCTCCCAACCCAGTTACAGAACCCCCATAACATTGCTGTCAGGCTTCAACTTAAAGGTAAGTGTGGAAAAGAGTTGCATTGTGGTTTTTTGAAAAGGGAGAAATGGTTTTCAAATGGCGAGGCAGTGGGTGTTGTGAATTGTTTCAAATGTCTTGGCATCTATTTCGCTACCCGTCCTAGTTTTTCAGCTGCCTGCCAGGCCCATTGCCAGCAGAGCAAAACATGTGTATTAATACTATGTATATTAAGAAAACTGCATACGCTTAATAATAATTCTTGGGTTATATTACTTAAACTCAGCATGGAGCAGAGTTATGAGGTATGGGTAAAACTGTCGTTGGAACATAATACGTTTACTCGTCTGCTTTAAAAAGATTCTTGGGAGTTCAACCTGAAACACCAAGTGACCTCGCATATGGAGATACAGGTCGATATCCTTTGTATAATGAATTCATATTTGCGATATATTCGTTATTGGTTGAAAATTCTGGGTATGGATCAGCGTATAAAATAATGCTTAGTTTAGAATTACGAGGTAAACAGTGTTGAGCATCTGACATTCAGGATTTATTTTTTGCATCAAAATGGGCTCGGCTTTGTTTGGATCAGTCAAGGTGTGGAAAATATCAAAATCTTTTTAAAAGAACTTCGTCAAATGTTGATTGATAACAATTGGCAAAAATGGGAGAAACACGTTCAAAACGGTGACAGGTACGCTTTTAGTAGAATATTTAAATCGTCTAGAAATTGTGATCATATCTTTGCTTGACATTGACACACATTTAAAGACCTATATGATAAGAATGAGATTCGGAATAGCAGATATGTTCGCACAGAAGTATCATTACACTAATGGTGATGAAGATGCGATAATGTGCCAATTGTGTAAGAATGCCAAATAGGACAAACAACAGTTTTTGCCGTGCTGTCCTGCCTTCCAAGATTTGCGAAATGATTTTATCTCCCGAAAATATCTGTTAAAATGTCTGTTTAATGTTTGTACTGCTCATGGCAAATCGAAATGAAATATTCTTGAAGAATATTTGCCTTATATTTGTATAAAGCATTTTAAAGACTTACTATTCATATAAAATGGTGTTGGATTATGCAGTCGGGATAAATTAATGCTCAACCGTCATGTCATGTTATGAAATGGTCTGTTTGTTGTTTATTGAAAAGTCGGGATAGATTAATGCTCAACCGTCGAGTCATGTTATAAAATTGTCTATATATTGTTTATTCAAAAGTATACTGCCTACGTATTGTACCACCTTCAAAAGGGGCTATGGCCTATACTGAGTAAACTTCCGCTTCTCTCTCTCTCTCTCTCTCTCTCTCTCTCTTTTATATATATATATATATATATAGAGAGAGAGAGAGAGAGAGAGAGAGAGAGAGAGAGAGAGGGTAGTACTGAGGATCAGCGTTATATTAAAAAGAGTGCTCAACCAGAGTGGGAGCGGCATTTGCTGTATTAAAAGCAAGTTAAAATCAAGCTTAAAACCTACAGATCTGTTTCGCGCTGTCAGTGCGGTCGTCAGGGTGTAGTGAGCTTGTATTGCCAGTGTTGTGTGTATATATAGCTTGCTGCTGTTTTTCCCCGTGCTACATGTGTTTCAGGTGTTTTTGTTCACTGTTAGGAACTTCCATCTGTGTCTGCAATTGTTAACCATTTCTGTTCTGATATTTAAAGTTGCTAATTGTGGTTTACATAGTATGATGTATTTCTCTGTTAGGCATAGATTACATCTTTTTGAAGTGTTGTTGTATGGTGCTGCTCTTTTTAAGATTTTCCAAGATATGTTGTAGTCTGTGTCTTTGTCTTTAAGTTTCCAGATATATTTACTCAGTTCTGTTTGGTTTTTATATTTTTCTTTGTTGAATGATTGTTTATGGTTTGCGTATCTAGTTTTGAATTGGTTACCAGTGATACCTACATTGTTTCTTCTGCGTTCTCTGATGTTACAGTGGCTTGGTACACAATGTTGCTGTAAAGGCATTTGTTGCTTAGGGGGACACTGTTCTTTTTTGGTACAGTTACAAGATTTCCTTTTGTCACCCTCATTTTTCTCTGTGTTATTTTTCATTTTATTTGCCGAATCAATGGCATTTTTGAGATTCGGCATACATGAATATGATAATTTGATGTTATTTTTATTGAATATCTTAAATAATTTATGGTCTTTTGGGAAGGATGATGTCAAAATTTTAAAGAATTCTTTCCCTACATTTGTTTTGGCTCTTGCATCATATGGGGGGTTGTACCATATGATGTTCCTTTTCCTGTTCTTTCTGCATCTTTTTGTATCGTTGTCTGGATCATATTGTAGGACTATTCATGTTATCCCATATTCAAAAAAAACTTGGAAAACATCATCGCCGTTTTTATCGTCACTGCTCAGCAGGGAAAAAGGTCTGAAACCCCGTGACCCTCTGTAGCCTGCTGTCATGGTGACCTCCGTGTACAGTTCACGTCTTTGCCCCTGCTGAGGTCGTGTCGAGGTCGTTCGTACTGGCGAGTCCGTGAGAACTGTATGTGGACAGACTTGATGGCGCCCTCTATAGGACGCTCACTCACGTTGGCTGTCTGTCAGTGTGAGGGTTGGCAGACATAATAATGATGATGATGATGATTATGATGATGATGCTGTGGTCATGGTAGCCCTTTTCTCACGCACACACGCCAAGTGTGGCAAAATGTAGCTGGGTAGACATCATCAACAGAGAAGTGACAGATCCCTTCTTGCAACACACACACACACACACACACACACACACACACACACACACACACACACACACACACACTCACGCTCGCACGCATGCACGCATGCACGCACGCACGCATGGAATCACGCATGCACACATGCACGTACGAACAAGCGCAAACATACGCTTCCCCGTTTCTGTTATACACATACACGCACAAAAGTATACCTCTTTCTGCTTCTACACGTCCACCCACCCCACCTCTCCCCTCCCTCCTTTTCTTCTTGAAAGAAAAATCGACAAAGAATAGTATTGTCCATAGCATGGTTGAATCAAAACAGACTCAGGCAACTTACTCAAACTGGCGCGCGCACAGAATTTTATGGAAAGAAAAACAGTCCTGAAATATGAATGCGATCTTACTTCCCGCAGTACAAGCCAGCCGAGTTGCTGGGTACATTATTCATTGCTAGAGAGACACAGGGGAGGTAATTCTGATCCATGATTCAGAACAACTTGAAAGCGAAGAAAGAAGGGCGGAGGGAGGGGGGCGGAGAGGGGGGGGGGGGGCGGAAGAGGGGGGGGGAATATAGCCGTGTTAGGTTGAAACCCAGTTAAGGTTCCGTTTGTATAATGGGTGCTTCCTCTCTCTCCCACCTCTCCTTCACTCTGTCCATTCCTACGGTTTAATTTTTTCTGGCCACAAGACATGAAGGGGATCAAAACACCTGCTGTTTGTTTACCAACGTTGTTTTGTTGTTGTTTTAGACGTTAAAGCGGAGATGAGAATGAAAGAAGGACGTGACCCGGTTTCTCCCCTTTGTCTCTAGCGTATGTCTGTCCGTCCCTAACTGATGGTGAATGCGTTTGTTGGATGGCTTATATATACATTCGAATGTGTGGTTTATGTCTACGTGTTGGCGTTCATGTATTTACGTCTCTCTTTCTCTCTGTCTGTCTGTCTGTCTGTCTCAGTATGGGTGGTTGGAACAGTGTAGTTTGATGAACAGGCGTTCCACGACCTTGTCCCTACTCTCTGTCTCTCTGAATGTCTGTCTGTTTGTCTGTCTGTCTCTCTGTCTCTGTCTCTGTCTCTGTCTCTGTCTCTCTCTCTCTCTCTCTCTCTCTCTCTCTCTCTCTCTCTCTTTAAATAGTCTCGCTTAGATGTTGACGGGGTCGGAAGAATAAAGAAGCAAATTGTTCTTATAACTCATGATCGTCGGTTTCTTTCTTTTAGTCCTCTCATTCATCATCTTTCTATAACTGCTATGTCGGCCATCTTTGTTACATTCGTTCTCTTATGTCATGGAAGAGGGTCAGAGTGGGAAGAGGGAAACGATTCGCGCTCGCTTGTGTGTGTGTGTGTGTGTGTGTGTGTGTGTGTGTGTGGTTGCGTGCGTGCGTGCGTGCGTGCGTGCGTGCGTGCGTGTGTGTGTGTGTGTGTGTGTGTGTGTGTGTCGCGCGCGCGCGTGTGAGTGTGTGTGTGTGTGTGTGTGTGTGTGTGTGTGTGTGTGTGTGTGTGTGTGTGTGTGTTCCCTGGAGTGATAGTGACAACGGATGTCCATATGCGCAGATTATAACAATTTGTCTCACTTTCCATCATCTTCTCCATGAAGAAAGCATGGAATAACTGAACAGGACGGTAACACTGATGGCAGTTTGAATGCATTCAGAATACCTCGTAGTCAGCTCCCTGTCTTAATCAGAGAAACACTGATCTCTATTCCGAACGTTATGTCGGTAACGGAAATGATAACAATGATGATGATGATTGTTGCTAATGGTAAGCCATGTGGCAAAAGCGACATGAATTGTGGAGAACCGATAGGCAAGGTATGAACCCTCGCCACCTCTCTCGCACATACACCCAGGAACTATTCCCTTTCCTCTCTTTCTCATTTCCCCAGACTCCCCCACCCCCGTCCCTCTCCTAGGCAACATACCCACACCCAAAAAAACATTATTGAAAGCAACGTTTTTGGCCCATAGTGATCAAAGCTTATTCCGGCAACTCTAATGAAAATTTTACTGCAAGCGAAGAGGAGAAATGAAATATAAATGAATTCCTACTTCCCGCAGTGCCGGCGAGTCCAGCCCATTACTAAATCATTCATTACTACGGAGAGACAAGGGAGATAAAACTGATTAAGTATTCAGGACAACTACGAGTAAGAGAAAGAAAGAGCATGGGAGATAGAGAGAGATGACTGGGGTGGGTTAGGGGAAGGAATATGGTTGTACAGGATGTAGTACAGGATGTAGTACAGGATGCAGTACAGGATGCAGTACAGGATGTAGTAAAGGATGTAGTACAGGATGTAGTACAAGATGCAGTACAGGATGCAGTACAGGATGAAGTACAGGATGCAGTACAGGATGCAGTACAGGATGCAGTACAGGATGTAGTACAGGATGCAGTACAGGATGCAGTACAGGATGTAGTACAGGATGTAGTACAGGATGCAGTACAGGATGCAGTACAGGATGTAGTACAGGATGTAGTACAGGATGCAGTACAGGATGTAGTACAGGATGTAGTACAGGATGTAGTACAGGATCTAAGTTCAGTGTGGGTGGTTGGAACTGTGTAGTTTGATGAACAGGCGTTCCACGACCTTGTCCTCTCTCTCTCTCTCTCTCTCTCTCTCTCTCTCTCTCTCTCTCTCTCTCTCTCTCTCTCTCCGTCTCTCTCTTTCTCTCTCTGTCTCTCGGTGACTCTGCTTCTGTGTCTCTCTGGCTGACTAAATGAGTCTCTCCTCTCTCTCTCTCTCTCCTCTCTCTCTCCTCTCTCTCTCTCTCTCTCTCTCTCTCTCTCTGAATGTTGATCTTTATGTATGTATTATATCAGCATCGTCTCTGTATGTGCATGAACGCACTGAGCTGGATCATTTGTCTTTGGAACCCAATGTCAACGTTTACCAAGGTGATAAGCTTAGTTTATTGAAAAGTTTGTTTGGCAGGAACGGAATGCTGAAGTATTTCACGCGCTGATGAGCAAAGAAGGTACTAAATTTGACTTGAAGCAGCAATTGATTAACCTGGCATTGAATACGTTTAACAACTGTATGGGAAAAAAGCCAAGTGCGTGATAGCAAGGATCAAAATTGATAAGAAAACACATCACGATCCGTGGTTTGACCTTGAATGTCAAATAGCTAAAATTTCTGCCAGAAAGCTTCTGAGAATATTTCGTAAAACATTGCACTTAGAACATTGGCCCATTCCTCAACAGACTTGTGTGAAAGGGAAGCTGTTTCGGTGTATAAAAAGTATATATTCTAATGTGAAAGCGAAAGTAAGATCTGGCAATGAACTCACAGACTGTATTTTGTGCACACAGAAGGTGAAACAGGGAGATGCTTCTTTAGTGAGAAACGAAGTGGCCTCAGATCTCATTTCAAAGCATGTCAAGAAGCCACGTTGTTACATGAATTCCTCGAATGATTTATCTTGTTACTAGCTGGCGATGTTGGCTTGTTGTCGGAAAGGCCAGCTGGGCTCCCAACCCAGCTAAAGAACCCCCATACCATTGCTGTCAGGCTTCAACTTAAAGGTAAGTGTGGAAAAGAGTTGCATTGTGGTTTTTTTGAAAAGGGAGAAATGGTTTTCAAATGGCGAGGCAGTGGGTGTTGTGAATTGTTTCAAATGTCTTGGCATCTATTTCGCTACCCGTCCTAGTTTTTCAGCTGCCTGCCAGGCCCTTGCCAGCAGAGCAAAACATGTATATTAATACTATGTATATTAAGAAAACTGCATACGCTTAATAATAATTCTTTGGTTATATTACTTAAACTCAGCATGGAGCAGAGTTATGAGGTATGGGTAAAGCTGTCGTTGGAACAGAATACGTTTACTCGTCTGCTTTAAAAAGATTCTTGGGAGTTCAACCTGAAACACCAAGTGACCTCGCATATGGAGATACAGGTCGATATCCTTTGTATAATGAATTCATATTTGCGATATATTCGTTATTGGTTGAAAATTCTGGGTATGGATCAGCGTATAAAATAATGCTTAGTTTAGAATTACGAGGTAAACAGTGTTGAGCATCTGACATTCAGGATTTATTTTTTGCATCAAAATGGGCTCGGCTTTGTTTGGATCAGTCAAGGTGTGGAAAATATCAAAATCTTTTTAAAAGAACTTCGTCAAATGTTGATTGATAACAATTGGCAAAAATGGGAGAAACACGTTCAAAACGGTGACAGGTACGCTTTTAGTAGAATATTTAAATCGTCTAGAAATTGTGAATCATATCTTTTGCTTGACATTGACACACATTTAAAGACCTATATGATAAGAATGAGATTCGGAATAGCAGATATGTTCGCACAGAAGTATCATTACACTAATGGTGATGAAGATGCGATAATGTGCCAATTGTGTAAGAATGCCAAATAGGACAAACAACAGTTTTTGCCGTGCTGTCCTGCCTTCCAAGATTTGCGAAATGATTTTATCTCCCGAAAATATCTGTTAAAATGTCTGTTTAATGTTTGTACTGCTCATGGCAAATCGAAATGAAATATTCTTGAAGAATATTTGCCTTATATTTGTATAAAGCATTTTAAAGACTTACTATATTACTCATATAAAATGGTGTTGGATTATGCAGTCGGGATAAATTAATGCTCAACCGTCATGTCATGTTATGAAATGGTCTGTTTGTTGTTTATTGAAAAGTCGGGATAGATTAATGCTCAACCGTCGAGTCATGTTATAAAATTGTCTATATATTGTTTATTCAAAAGTATACTGCCTACGTATTGTACCACCTTCAAAAGGGGCTATGGCCTATACTGAGTAAACTTCCGCTTCTCTCTCTCTCTCTCTCTCTCTCTCTCTCTCTCTCTCTCTCTCTCTCTACATATATATATATATATATATATATCACTCTCTCTCTCTTTCTCTTTCTCCACACCCTCACCATTGCTCTCCCTGTGCCTACCTCTATGTCGTTCTCTCTTTTATATCTCTTTTTCTGTCTCTGTCTCTCTCAGTCTCTGTCTCTCTGTCTATGTCCCTCTCTGTCTCTGTCTCTGTTTCTCTCTGTCTGTCTCTGTCTGTCTCTGTCTCTCTGTCTCTGTCTCTTGTCTCTCTCTCTGTCCTCTCTCTCTCTCTCTCTCTCTCTCTCTCTGAGTGTGTTTATGCATTTGCTTGTGTCCAGAAAGGGTTATCTGTTTGTAGGCTTTCTCCGTTCTTTTAGCTTTCTGCTGGTCAGTTAGGTACAGAATAATATTTTTTACAGGAAGAGGTCCACAGTGAAGATGGAAAGTGAAATCACCGCAGGTAGAAGTCGAAACAGGTGTTAAAACCAAACAAACAAATAAAACAAAGTTGATAAATCAAAGCTTCAGGTGAATGGAAGAAGCACTTAACAATACAGAAGCAACGCATTTCGACCCTGGGAACTTCTATAAGCAAGACAAACAAAAGAGGAAGACAAAGAAAAAGAAAGAAATTGTCCAGCAGTGTTCAAAAGTATGCTTCTACAGCAATGAAATAAAACTTGTGTTAGGGGTTTTCTTGTCTTGGCTACTGCGACAGCTTGGACTGGAAGGTGGGGGGGGGGGGGGGGGGGGGAAGAAAGGATTGATCCGGAGGAACACTAAAACTTGACATAAGCATATGATTTTGTGAATTTGACGATAAATGGTTTCTTACGTAGAAGTGTGAGGACTAACAATGATGATAATAATGGTGAAGATGCTAGCGATAATGATGGAGATGATAATGATCAGGATGGCGATTATAATGATGATGGTGATAATAAAGTTGTCGATGGTGATAATCATAATGATTGCGGTGGCAGTGGTCTTCTTTTGCTTTTCTTTATGGCAAATATACTAAACAGGTGAACACACAAACAAACAAACAAAAAACAAAACAAAAAGATATGCATTATCAGCACTTAAGTTACAAGCCCTCCCCCCTCCCCTGCCCCATCCCCACGTACGCCCTCTCGTTCCCGTTCATCCCAATACACGTATACACATCCGTGACTCTCTCATTCACATACTCAACGCCCTCCCCGCCCCCTCCATTTCCCCTTTTGAAATAAATCGACAAAGAACGTTATGTTCTATAGCTTACGGCATCAAAACAACCTCAGGCGACTCGTTCAACCTGGCTCACGAAGCTGTATTGAAAAAGAAGTAATGAAATATACATGGAAACTTTTCCAGCAGTACAGGCGAGCCGAGCTGCGCACTACATCTTTCAGTGCTAGAGAGACACGGGGGGGGGGGGGGGGGGGGGGTAAAGCTGGTCATGATTCAGGACAACGGGTAGGCTAGTGCAAGGGCTGGGAGGTGGAAAGGAGGGAGGAAGGGGGTACGTTTGCGATGGGTGCGATAATAGTTAGGTTCATTCTGGATGACTAGCGTTTCATCACTCCCCCTCCCCCACATACACACACCACACACTCTATCTCCATTCCAATCATTTAATTTTTTCTTGACCCCAAGAAATGAAGGGGATTAAAACATCGGCTATGTGTCAAAAGGCCTTTGCATGTTCAAGGGGAATTGTGCTTCAGAAGGGAACACGGCCTGTTTGCTCTCTGTTGACCCCAGTGTGTGCCTGTCCCTCTCTGTGTGTGGATCCGTTTCCTCAATGCCACATTTATTCGGGTTTATGCTTTACATGGGCATTTGTGTGTTCCTCCCCCCCCCCTCTCTCTTTTCTGTGTGTGTGTGTGTGTGTGTGTGTGTGTGTGTGTGTGTGGTGTGTGGTGTGTGTGTGTGTGTGGTCATACTTGTCCATATGCGCGGGTTATAACCATTTCTCCATTTTCCTTCTTCATCCTCATCAAGAAAGTAGAGAACAGCGTAACAGGGCTGTAAGCATGATGGTAACAGGGATGAATTCAGAACACGAAGTTAGTCAGCACGCTGCATTCATCAGAGAAACAACGGCTTGTCGTCCCAATCTCACGGCAGCAATGGTTATGATAACGATCTTGACGTTTGTTGCTGATGCTACACCTGATGACAAAAGGGGTATACATTGTAGAGTACCAACACGCATGATGCAAACACTATCCACTCTCTCACACAGACACCCTCTGAATGATCTCCTTCCCCCCTTTTTCCTATTTCCCCAAACCCCACCTCTCACTCTGACCTTTCTCCTTGTACACGTGCATTTTAAAAAAAAAAAGTTGCAAAAAGCGATATGGCCCTGGCCTTTGGCAATCAAAGCCTATCCGGGCAACTCTTTTCAAAAGCAGCTGGGGGAGATTTACTGAAAGAAAGGATAAATGAAATAGAAATGAGGCCTTGCTTCCCACAGGTCGTGCGACACCAGCCCATCACCAAATTATTCATTCCTAGAGAATGACAGGGGAGGTAATGCTGATCAATCATTCAGGACACCCGGGAGAAAGGGAAGAGCGACGGAGGGAGAGAGAGAAGGTGGTGGGACGGGAAAAGGGGGGAGGGGGGGGCATATGGTTGCACGGTGTTGGGTAACAGCAAAGTTCAGTGTGGAAGGTCGGTGTTGTGTGGTTTTGGTGAACAGGTGCCCCCCACTCTCTCTCTCTCTCTCTCTCTCTCTCTCTCTCTCTCTCTCTCTCTCTCTCTCTCTCTCTCTCTCTCCTCCCCATTGCAAATTTCTTCCCCTCCCCACCAAAGATCACCGACAGCGAAATGGTCCTCAGCTTTAGCGATCAAAACTCTTTTGGTCAGCCCTTTTCAAAACCAGCTTATGAATTTAACTGGGCCGTG
>JAMYXO010007621.1:0-11891 GCA_033310375.1 Conus canariensis
GAAGTCATGGCTGTTCATTATCGAATTTATATGTACACTGACCCAAATACGGAAATAATTTCTTTACAAAACCGACATTTCAAAGCTTGATAAGTGTTTACAAAATTTTGAAGGACGTTTTTTAAAAGAGTTTATATGTAAGAGGTACTGTATCTGAAGAGAATGACACAAAGACAATTAATTTTATCCTGGAAATGAAAAAAAAACAAACAGAGAGAGGCGTGGGCAGAAGAAGCACAAAACAAAGTGAATGGAAACAATGAAGCTGTGGGAGAAAGAATATTCAGGCAGCCGGGGGTAGAGACGACTTGTAAAAAAGCAGACGTAAGCATAGAAACAGACTGACTGTCAACAAAAGACAGACCAAAGAGCACTGCTGTCAGCGACTGAGGGGATACGTTAGTCTTTTCATGTAGTCATGATGACAGACAGCGAATCGTGGGAGCCCCTGAGACTAGCTTGTGCATTTAGGGGTCTTTCGCTTGGTTTTCTTTCCCTTTCTCTTCCGTTTCTCTCTCTCTGAAGTGACTACAATTCACCCCGGCACGTTTCAAGGACAGGCGAGCCCTCCATAACTTGATGGCTGCCGACAGCCAGACTGGCGCGATGAGCATTTTTGGGCCCTTTGTCAAGTATTAGCAAGGGGTTAAAATGAGATGGATTCGGCACTGAAGGGGTTAACAGAGAAGATGATGGACCATGGAGGGGGTGGTGGAAGGGGGTTGGGAGATGAGGCGTGGAGTGGGGGAAGTGGTAGGGGAAGATAACTTGTACATGACTCTTCGTCTTTTCTTCTCTCTCTCTCTCTCTCTCTCTCTCTCTCTCCCCTCTCTCTCTCTCTCTTTTCTCTCTCTCCCCCTCTGTGTGTGTGTGTGTGTGTGTGTGTGTGTGTGTGTGTGTGTGTGTGTGTGTGTGTGTGTGTGTGTGCTCCCTGCGCAAGCGTGTGTTGTCCCTGCATGCATGCACGCACACATGTGTCTTTTGCATGCCTGCATGCATGTTGATTGTCCTTTTGTCTCTCCCTTTGCCCCTCTGATGCTCAATCCCTCTCCTTTCATTTTCTTCGTCCTTTCAGTCTCTGTAATTCATTTACTATCTAAAAAATGTTCCTAAGTCTGTGGCTTTCTTTGAGGCATGATCTGCAACTTTGCAAGGTTTGTTTCGTTTATCTTTTCCTTCTTTTTTTTCCAATTACCTGTGTTATCTCCCCTTTCTCCTCCCTACCCAACCAACCTTATCAGTCTCAGACACCCTAACCCACCACTCTTTCCTCGTTACCCTTTCCAAGGCATGTTTTTCACAGTCCATGCCCTAATGAAATCAAACCAGGCCACCATTGCCATTCTCCATTTTGTGCTCCACTTCTGTTTTTTTTCCCTTTTTTTTTGTAAACAGTAATCTTCACAAGCTGACTCTGTCTGAGCCGTTGCTCCACACAGACGCACGGATGAACTCGTGCAAATGTATGTCTACAAACTGATGTACCCACATATATAGTGAGAGTGAAGAAAGGGGAACATTTCAGAGAGAGAGGAGAGAGAGAGAGAGAGAGGAGAGAGAGAGAGAGAGAGAAGAGAGAGATGGTGAATTTTTTAGAGCATATGAGGAGGACGGGGGGAAATGAAGAGACGTGAGAGGAACGTCTATCCCAGAGGAAGTGTGTTGTGGACGGTGGAAGTGGAGGCGTAGTGACAGGGGAATTGTGTAGGGATCGGAAGGGGGGGGGGGGGGGGGTACAGAAAGCATGGCGAGGCTTGACCTAAAGTCTGAGAGGAGACAATCTGACTCCCGATAGGGCCTAACCCCTGCTGGCGTTTTGGGCGTTGCTTGAGCAGCGGTGCTCAAAGTGCCCATGAGATCCAGGTCCTCGGGTTCTGTGTCGGCCCAAATAGATCATTAGCACGCAGCGGTCAGACAGCTAATCGAGAAAGAGGAGAAGGGGGATTAGACACAGTGTGAAGAGTCTTGGGGACAAACCAAAGAGTCCTATTCACTGTGTTCATGGACGATTTGAGATGGCAGCAAGAGGGATGTCCTGTTCAGTGTTAGGTGACCATTACTACCAGTAAAACAAATGAAGCAATCTAAATATCCGCTCTTCTTAAAGCATCATTGTAATCATTATAGTAATTATATTCTTTCTCTTTGCTTCTCTGCCTCCCTCCTTCTCCGCTTTCTCCTTCCGCTATTCCTCTACCTCTTCCTTATCCACGCTATGATCATCGTCTTCTAAGGCATTGATGGCAGCGACGTCAGAGTTGTCATAACATGCTGTTTACTATATAAAGTGTGTGTGATGACTGTGATGATGCCCATGCACGTGACAACTATGATGATAACGATGATGACGATGCTGGAAAAAATCATTAATCTTCATTTTGTAATGAATAACATTAAGTTATGAAACACACTTGCGATACTGGGAACGATTAATGGTGCTATGAATGTGTTAATCATATCAAGTCCGGCGTTGCACGCCACACAAGCAACACCAGATTCATTTAAGTACCAGAAAATACAGCAATATTAACAAGATGGTGATTACAAGCACCGCACATTATCTATATAACAAATTTAACGGAATGCACGCTTATTGTAAAATTGTGTCTAGCCTCACACAAAAGAGCACATATGACGCTCATGTGCTAATTTTTCATATCTGCATTCGTCTATTTTCTCAGCACCACAAAGAAGCCTTCACACTGTGAGTAAAAAGCCTTGGTCAAAGAAAAAATGAAAAGAGAGAGAGAGGAGAGAGAGAGAGAGAGAGGAGAGAGAGAGAGAGAGAGAGAGAGAGAGAGAGAAGAATGAAGAACCTGCTGCCTCCAAGTCAGAAAGAGAAGGAGACACCACAAAGATGCCTTCACTCAGTATCCAGAGAACAGACCACCATCTGGACGACCTGGAGAGTAACCGTGATTGAGCAGATCGGGGCGACAGGACCAGCAGCCCATGCAGTGCGCAAGCAGAGGGAAATGATTCTGGAGGTACAAACTAAAAACTAATGTACCCGGCTGGACTGAATGTCTGGGATTAGCCCCGGTGTGTGTGTGTGTGTGTGTGTGTGTGGTGTGTGTGTGTGTGTGTGTGTGTGTGGTGTGTGTGTGTGCGTGTGCGTGTGTGTATGAGTGGGTGCGCGCGCGCGCGCGTGTGTGTGTGTTTGTGTGTGGTGTGTTTGTGGGGTGTGAGTGTATGTATATGTGTACGTGGGTGTGTATGTGTGTGAGTGTGTATGTGTTTGGGTGTGTATGTGTTCTAAAGCTTACAGTCAGATTTTCCTTGGTTAAACATGGGTGTGGGTGTGTGTGTGTGTGTGTGTGTGGGTGGTGTGTGTGTGTGTGTGTGTGTGTGTGTGTGTGTGTTTTAATGTTACTTCATGTTTTGCCAGGTTAAGTTTGAGAGTGTGTGTGTATGTGTGAGTGTGTGTGAGTGTGTGTGTGGTGTGTGTGGTGTTGTGTGTGTGTGTGTGTGTGTGGTGTGTGTGGTGTGTGGGGGGGTAATACTTACAGTTGAATTTTACAAGGTTAAACTTGAGGCTTTCCCTTTTACACCCACTCTTTCTCCCCCCCCCCCCCCCCCCCCCACCCCCCCCACCCCCCCCCCCCCCCCCCCCCCCCCCCCCCCCCCCCCCCCCTCTCCCCCCCCCACCTTCCAGCCCTCCCCTCTCTTTCAGTTTGATTTTTTATCCGCGGTGATTCACGGGCCTCCTTCATTATTGTTCGAGAAGATATACATTGTGCGCACGCGCGCTAGCGCTCAGGTATGGTGTGTGGTTGTGTGTGCTTGATCATGTTCAGCTACTAGAACTCTTGTACTGAAAAAAACCCGTGCATTTTAAATAGGCTTATGTGTTTGATTTTAATTCAGTTGTTTACGTTTTTAAGTTCTGTGTTTCATCCTTTCAGTTTGGTCCCTTGTTGCAACTGAAGAGCTTTAAATAAAGCGAAATATATTTTGCACTTACTCCAGGTGTTTGTAGTTTTTTTTAACCATTCACTCAGTATCTAGACAGTCCTGGCCAAAGAAAGAACAAAAGAATGCAAAAAGGAAGCCCCCACCCCCAAAAGGGCCACAAAAGCCACCCACCCCCCCTTTCTATTCTAAGTGCAGACACAAATGTGCCTTGCGTGAGAAGATGGACGCAAAACACCAAGACCTGATGATGACATGACTGAACTTTGGCGTTGGGGAGAGTGCTCCTTGCAATATATACGTCAGTTCCATTCCGCAGTCTGTCTGGCAGGAAGAATTTGGATATGTGGCTGGACGAGAACTCCACGGCACGAACGATGCTGGCACTTCGAACTGACAGAACGTTAGCTGCAATACGCAAGGGTCGTGCACGTGCACGCACGCACAACATGCGCAATGACACACACACACGCACACACGCACACTACACTCACACACACACACACACACACGCGCGCGCGCCGCCACACACAGGCACACGTCCACATAAACGCCCCCCCCCCCCCCACCCCCCACACACACAAACACACACACACACACACCACACACACACCACACACACACACACAGAAGAGTGAGCGCACACGCGCACAGCACGTGCATCTGCATGCATCCATGCACGCATGCATACTATGACCATCCATATGCGGACACATATTTTCCTGAGAACTCTCCCTATCTCTCGCCATATCAAGTATGAAAAAGCCAGGACTCATGTGCAGGCAAGAAAGGCAATGGTTCTGTTGATTAGGGGTACACCTGAACAACCTGTCAGATGTGCAGGCAAGAAAGGCAATGGTTCTGTTGATTAGGATACACCTGAACAACCTGTCAGATGTGCAGGCAAGAAAGGCAATGGTTCCGTTGATTAGGATACACCTGAACAACTGTCAGATGTGCAGGCAAGAAAGGCAAGGTTCCGTTGATTAGGATACACCTGAACAACCTGTCAGATGTGCAGGAAAGAAAGGCAATGGTTCTGTTGATTAGGATACACCTGAACAACCTGTCAGATGTGCGGCAAGAAAGGCAATGGTTCTGTTGATTAGGATACACCTGAAACAAACCTGTCAGATGTGCAGGCAAGAAAGGCAGTGGTTCTGTTGATTAAGATACACTGAAAACAAACTGTCAGCCGTCTTGCAATGATATATGCATGCATGCTTGGGTATGTATACATACGCACATACATACATAAATAAATTACATACATACATAATACATACCAACATACCAACATACATACACTTAGACACAAAATCAAAGAGGGGCTCAGAGGGAAACTGAAACAGAGAGAGAGAGAGAGAGGAGAGAGAGAGAGAGAGAGAGGAGAGAGAGACGGAGACAGAGAGACAGAGAGAGACAGAGAGAGAGAGAGAGAGAGGAGGAGAGAGAGGGGGGGGGGGGGGCGGAGGAAGTGATGAAGACCTCTTTGGCCTCACAAAGAGAATAGATCACACATGCGTCAGAAAAATCGCCTGCACAATTTCATTTGGCTGACTGTGGAAGAGAGGGGGAAGAGAGAGAGAGAGGGGGAGAGAGGAGAAAAGAAGAGAAGAGAGAGAGAGAAGAGAGAACCCCTAACTCTGAAAGTTTTAAATTGTAAGGCCACACGACCTGTATAAACTGGGTACACGTTTGCTGAGAATGAAATAAAAATGAGTAGGGGTCTCAACAACAACTTGTTTTCAGAAAAGACACAAGCAAATATTGCAAGGGGGGGAAACAATTGCAAGGGGGAATAACTCAATCACTTGCATTTGAAACCAATCACAACACTATTATATACCCATTTCCGTTCATAAGTTCATGTCTAGTTTCAGTGCAAAAAGATCCATTGCCAAATTCCAAGGGGGACAGCTTTTTTTATTGCTCAAAAAAGCTAAACAATCTTATAAATATTTTTCTCGAAAACATGAGTTTTACAAAAGAAAAAAATTCGTTTTTTTTTTTTTTTTTAAACAAGGGGAGAGGAGAGGGGGAGAGAGAGAAAAGGAGAGAGAGAAGGAAAAGGAGAGGGATTTTCGCCCCTCCATTTTTTTTTCTCAGTTTGGAAACAGCACGCCTTGCGTGAAAACATGGCGGGGAAAAGAAGAGTTGTTTAAAAAATAAAATCTCACTTTGCAAGTGATGTTCAATAGATACGTAACCTCACTGGGGCCCCCCGCCCCTGTTTCGGTCCGTGGCGTAGAGAGAACATTGCGTCATAAAATTTTCTAGCACTTTATTCGTTGCAAGTAAATCATTTTTCTAAAAGGGGGGTACCTGTGGTGAAACATCAAGCAGATGAAAACACAAGGAAAAAAGGGGGGTTTTGAACAGAACTTATTCTCCCTAAATTTTTTTAAAGGGGAGAGAGAGAGAAGAGAGAGGGGAGAGACAACAGACAACGAAGAAGACAAAGCAGACAGACAGAGCGAACGAACAAAAATTTTAAGGGGAGTGGACTAGATAAATCTTTTTTACATCCCCCTGGGCAGGAAAAAAAATCAACATAAAAAGCAAAAAAACAAAATACATGAAAAAATGTAAAAATTACTTTGTGGTCCCTTCGTCAAAAAAAAGAAAGAAAAAACGAAACCAATAAACACTACCACCACCCCCACCAACAACAACAACAAAAAACAACAACAACAACAACAACAAAAACAAAACAACAAAAAAATTATCAGGGCAACAGTGGGGGGGGGGGGGGGGGGGGGGGGGGGGGGGGGGGGGATTTGGAAACAGGTCCTTTTCCTAATTTTTTGAGAAAAAAGTATAACATCAGAGAAAATCTGAAAGGATTTGGGGCCCGGAAGGGAATTTGGGGACAGAATTTGTCCACACTGAATTCCCCGTATCGATTAATGTTAAGTAAGCGCAGGGACGCAGGGGCCGTGCGCGCTGCATGCGGGGCGCGGTGTGTGTTTGTGTGTGTATGTGTGTGT
This sequence comes from Conus canariensis, assembly GCA_033310375.1. Classification (NCBI taxonomy): domain Eukaryota; kingdom Metazoa; phylum Mollusca; class Gastropoda; order Neogastropoda; family Conidae; genus Conus; species Conus canariensis. The sequence continues at coordinate 6,903 of JAMYXO010007621.1, forward strand.
GTGAGTGCGTGTGTGTGTGTTGTGGGGGGGTTTGGGGTGTGTGTTGTGTTTGTGTGGTTTTGGTGTGTGTGTGGTGTGTGTGGTGTGTGTGTGTTTTTTTGTGTGCGGCGTGGCGTTGGTGGATGTGTGTGCGTGAGTGCGCGCGCGCGCGGCGTGTTTGAGTGCGTGCTGCGTGCGTGTGTGTGCTGCGTGCGTTTTTTGTGTTTTTTGGGGAGTGTGTGTGTGTGCGCCGCGCGCGCGCGTGTGATGTGTGTGTGTGTGTGGCGTGCGTGCGTGTGTGGGTACAAGAGAGAGAGAGGGACCCCCCCCCGGACAGATGAAGAGACATAGAAGGAAATACAAAATATATACTGGTACTTACCCTTTGGGAATTTATTTTTTTTTTATATATATATATTCGAAAAAGGAGAGAGAGAGAGAAAAACAGACTCTTGCTGAGAGCATTCAATGGGAGCGTAATTTTTACCCTTTCCCAAAAACGTGTCATAAAGGGGAACGCAATCCATTCCCATTTCTTTGGTTTTTTCTTTTTTTAATAGATTTTAAATTTTAACACTAAAAGATTCACAAAGTTTAGCACCAGGGCGACGAAAAAAGGGGGGGAGAGAGAAAAGGGGGGGGGAGAGAAGGAGAGAAGAAAAGGGGAGAGAAGAGAGGAGAGAGAGAGAGAGAGAGAAGGGGTTGAACTTTCAGACTGCCAACAAAGATTTTAGCCCGGCCCCAAATCAATGGGGGCCACAGAATTTACGAATCTTTGGTATCTTATTGTAGCACATAATCATAGTCATGGGGATAAAAGTCGCCAAGTAAAAACAATGCTGTAAAAGTGTTGTGGTTGTGTGTGTGTGGTGTGTGTGTGTGTGTTGTGTGTGTGTGTGTGTGGTTTGAAGTGTCCTGTGCGTTTTTGGGGACGTGAAGAGAAGAGAAGAGAGAAAAAGGAGAGAGAGACGGTGTGTGTTTGTTGGGGGGGTTTTTGGGTTTTGGTTGTGTGTTGTGTGTGGGGGTGTTGTGGTGGTGGGGTTTTGTGGGTGTTTTTGTGTGTGGGGTTGGGGGGAAAGAGAGAGGAGAGAAAGGGGAGGAGAAGAGAGAGAGAGAGATGCATGAATGTAATTTGTTTTAGTCACAGATGTTTAAGCTTAAAAAATGGGCGTGCTTCACTAATACATGCCACAAACTCCCGGCGTTGGAAATGTCGAACACCCCCCCTAAGGTTAAGATTTGCTGTTGTCTTCACTTTTTTTAGAGTTGTTTTGAAGGTTTTTGACTATGCCTTTTTTTTTCTGTGGGGAGCGAAACTGTCTGGGAATTAAGCCCCGGGGGTGGGGGGGGAGGGGGGGGGGGGGGGGGGGAGGGGGGGGGGGGGCACCCCAAAATTTTGCCTTAAAATTTGACGAGGGTTTTTTGTTTTGGGTGGGATTAAACCCGTCCTTGGGCCCCGGGGGTTTTGGGAAGACAAGGGGGTAAAGAACACAAGTCTGCCCCTTGGGCAATGCTGCCCGCCGGTGTAGGGGGGCCCAAAAAAGACTTCCAGGAAAAAAAAAAAACACTGGGGGTGTATTTTTCCTAGGAAAGAAACATTTGCAATCTCGGAAGGGGAGTGTTTTTTTCCCAAAAAACAGAAACAATTATTGGTGAGGGGAATTGTTTTTTCGATTTTTAACCCGGGGAGGTCGCAGGTCCCAAGATTTTCATAAAAAAGCCCGACGCGCAGTTGTAGAACCATCAAAAACAACGAAGACGTTTTTGGGCCTTTTTTTTTGGGTTTGGAAAAGAAGAATACCCGATCGACAAAGATGGCAGACGCGTTCTGGGCTAAGACACAGGGGCCCATGGCAGCTCCCTTCCCCCAAAAAACCCCCGGGATCAGCGTGTTACTAAAAGTGGGGAGGGAAGAAGGGGTCGACCCCCCCCCCCTTGGGGCAGAGCGGGAAAGCCAAGGGGAAAATTTATTTGTTGAACCCCCTTGGGGGCACTTCGAAAGGGGTTTTGTTTCATGCGAGTGTTCCCACGTTTTTTTAAAAAATTTTTTTAAAAAGAATTTTAATTTTGGAAAAAAATTAAAAGAATTAATTGAAAGAAACTAGACCCCCCCTTTTTTTTCCTGGGGTAGTTTTAAAATTTCCGGGGGAAAAAGTATTTTTTCCTGGTAAAGGGAGTGTAATTTTCCCTGGGAAAAAAACCCCCCGTAGGGTTTTTTTTTCCCGCAGTGTTATTTTTCCGCCGCCCCGGGGGCCCCCCGAAAGGGGTGGTTTTATGGGGGGCCCTCGTTTTCTCTCATCTGACCCTCAAAAAACCCACACACGCGCGCGCGCGCCCGCCCCCACACACACCCCCACAACACACACACAACACACACACCACACACCCCACACACACACACTTCGCATATTACATTTAAAAAAGTCTGTAATATGTACATATACCACGTGTGGTTTTTGAAATTAATTACAAATAGAAGCAATTTAAAAGAACACTACAGGAAAAACGGTTTTATAGACGAAAAAATAACAGGATTTGTATGTGGGTTTTAAAGTGAGCAGGGGGCGACGAGCGGCGAGTGAGCGGAACAAAAAAGAGAGAGAGAGAGAGAAGAGAAGGGAGGGGGGAGAAGAGAGAAAGAGAGACAGGACGACACCCCAGACAGACAGACAGAGCAGAAACAGACAGGGGGGCAAAGAGGGAAGGGCCGGGGGGGCGACAGGCTTTACAGGCACAGATGGGGCCGACAAAAAAAAGCAGGAACACCCCCCACACACACACCCCCCAAACACACCAACACAACACACACACCCCACACACTTACATACAGACGGGAATTTTCCAACAGCACCCTTTGAGAGGGAGAGAGGAAAAGAGAGAGGGGAGAAGAGAGGACAGAGAGACAGGAGCCCAGAGACAAAAGAGTGTACACACGCGGGCAAAACGACGTACAGCCCACAGACGGGCAGACGACGGGGGAAAAAAAAGGACAGGTGACAGAGAGACAGAAGACAGCCCAGAATACAAAATACAAAAACGGGAGGGAAAAAATTTCAAAATCTTTCCCCCAGGAAAAGGGGAAAAGAGAGACAAGAGAGGAGAGTGACAGAGACAGGGGCAGGGAAGGGGGGGAGAGAGAGAGAGAGAGAGGAGAGAGAAGAGGAGAGAGAGAGAGGGAGGGAGGGGGGGGGAGAGGGAGAGAGAGCAGAGAAAATTTTAAAATTTAATTTTACTTTTAGCCCCCCCCAAACCCCCTTAAAAATGGCCATGTCGGGCTGTACCATGTTAAAGTCAGTACAAGCCCTTCATTCAAAAAACCATTTCAAATACACCTTCTAAAAAAATAGGGAAAAATTTTGTTCAAAAAAATTTCCTATGAAAAATCTTAAAAACTGGTAAAAAATTTTTAAAATCTTTTTCAAAAATTTTCAAAGATCACAAAAGGGTGGAAATCTCCAAAAAAAGGGTTTTCCCCGGAGTCTCCTTAAATGTTTATTTTTTCCCCTCACGCACCCCCGTATTTTTAAAAGAAAATTTTTTACTTTTGAGCGGAACGGGGAAAAAGCGCCACAGAGCTTTTTTCACTCTATAAAAGGTAGGATGAGTGAAAAAGAACGGCCAGTGTGCGTCCGACATAAAAAACCCTTTCTTCTTTGCGGCCACCCGGGGAGATGAGAGGCATCTTTCCGGTTGGACAGATCGGGAAAAAATTTTTAAAAAAATTTTGTATGTTAGTCCTCCTCCGGAGGTCTCTGATATCTTGTCAACTGTTTGGGGGTTTTTTAACGGGGGTAGGGGAAAAATATTTGGACAGTTTTTTTCTTTGGGTTTTTTTGGGGGCCAAAAAGATCGCCATTTCATTTACCCGGGGTGACAACCCGATGGGAACCCCTTTCAAGAAAAATGTTTAAAACCTTCCCTTTTAAAAAGGGAAAAAAAAATTTTAAAAAGTTTTAAAAATTCAGGGTGGGCGAGGTTTGGCCAGCTAGGGCCTCCCCAAAAACAGGGGGGGAGAAGGGGGAAAAAAGAAGAAAAGAAGAAAAAGAAGGAGGAGGGAGGAGGAGGAGGGGGGAGGAGGGGAGAAAAAAGAAGAAAGAAGAAAAGAAAAAAGAAGAAGAAAAGAAGACTGAGAACTGGTGGTGGGCCCTGGGGGGGTTGGAGCGGGAAAAGGGGAAAAAAATACCCCAAAAACTGATCAAGGGTAAGGGAAAACCCTGATGGGAAAAAAGGAATTTTAAAAGGGAAAAAGAAAACCCAAAATCAAAAAAAAAAGAGGGGGAAAAAAAAAAAGCCCCAAAAAAAAACACAAGCACCCCCTCAGATAGCCAACCCAAAAAGACATCGCCCGGGCTGTGTTGGGCAGCCCCAGGGGAAACCCTAACAGGGGACCCCCAATTGCTCTGTAAAAAAAGTCACCCCCCTGTCACCCTGCTTGTTTTTACGTCACCTTCCCCCCTTTTCCTCCGGGGGTTCCGTTTAGAGAAAAAAAAAAAATATCGTGGGGAATTTCCCCCCAACTAACTCCCACGGCAAAGTAAATAAAAAAAAAACTCGTGCGTGCACACTCTCTTTTGTGTGTGTTTGTGTGTGGTTTGTGTGTGTGGGGTGTGTGTGTGTGTGTGTGTTGGGGGTGTGTGTGTGTGTAAGCCCCCCTTTTTTTTTTAATTTCACTGTCGATTTGGGAAAACCCCTTTTTGGATTTAAAAAAATTTTTTAAAATTTTCATTCTGTCATTTCCACTAGGTTACCTTGAATTGAGAAATCTTCACACTTAAAACGGAAAGGGGGGAGAGAGAGGAGAGAGGGGGAGAGAAAGAGAGAAGAAAGAGGGAGAGAGAGAGAGAGAGACAGACAGCAGACAGACAGAAGACAGACGACAGAGACACAAGGGGAGACAACTGAGAGGAGAAAAAAAGGGGAGAGAAGAGGGGAGAGAGAGAGAAGAGGAGGAATACAAATGTTTTTTATGACAGGCCTTTACCCGACGCGTACCCCTAGAATTAGGGGTTT